>PVJS01042525.1:0-17475 GCA_004027185.1 Glis glis | reverse complement strand
CTGTCTCAGCCTCCCAAGTACTGGGATTACAAGCATGTGCCACCACACCCAGCTTGTGACTTCTTTTTTTTTTTTTTGCGGTACTGGGGATTGAACCCAGGGGCGTTCTACCTCCGAGCTACACCCCTGGCCCTAATTTTTATACTTTATTTTGAAACCGGGTCTCACGAAGTTGTGGAGGGCCTCACTAGGTAGAGAGAGAGAGAGAGAGAGAGACAGGGAGAGAGAGAGAGAAAGACAGAGAGAGAGAGAGAGAGAGAGAGAGACAGGGAGAGAGAAAGAAAAACAGGGAGAGAGAGAGAGAGAGAGCTTGAGGCTGGCTGTGAACCCGGATCCTCTGGTCTCCGCCTCCCAAAGTACTGGGATTACAAGCGTGCGCCACCACGCCCGGCTTTTGACTTCTTAATGCTAAATTTCAGTGTCCACATTAGAATGTAAGTTCCATGTGGACAAAGATCTGGGTCTGTTTCCTTCATAGCTGCACCCTCATTGTCCAGTGGAGTGCCTGGACTTACCGGTGCTCTGTAAATACCTGAATGAATTAATGAATGAGACTTCTGCAGAGCGGCTCCCACATTCTGTATTTTGATGTTGAAACTGGCTTACTTCAACATGACCCCCCCTCGTGCACGCACAACTGAACGGCTGGCTCAAACCCCAGTTCTGCATTTGGCAAAAGGCCTGCACCACCTAGTCCTCAGGTACTCAGGCAGGTTCTCAGGCGCATGAAACAAAGTCTCACCCCCCACACACACATCAGGAACCCTCAGGTGGAGAAGCTTTTTAGCTAACGCCGTGACTGTAAAACTGTCTTTCAATTGACACTGTGAAAAAGATGTAATTGCTAAGGTTAAGTAGTAAATTTAAAAATCTTTATAAAACTTGTGCTCTGAGAAGAGGTCCCAGGCAGGGAAACTGTATGACTCCAAGATTTTGGGGGACATGGGGCTGGGTGAGGCACCCGAGTTGATTCCTGGTGACAGGGGCTGACAGTTGAGGGCTGGACCAGGTGTGGCCCTGCCTCCAAGCCCTTTGCAGGTTGGCAGGGACATACCCGTGGCACACTGGAGAGACCAGCACAGTGGGAGACAGCCGAAGGCCCTGTAACCCACTTCCAAGGCCTGTTCACAGCGTGAGCCCTCAACTTCTGAGCCGGGTTGCAGGTCCAGGATGGGGCTCAGAAACCTAAAGTTCCCCTTGAAACCTAGTCAGGCCTGAGCACCAACAAAGTAGGGAATTCTTGTTTTGTTTTGTTTTGTTTTGTGTGGTACTGGGGATTGAACCCAGGGGCAGTCTACCTCTGAGATACCCCCCACCAGCCCTTTTTTAAATTTTTTGTTTGTTTGTTTGTTTTGAAACAGGGTCTTGCTAAATTGCTGAGAGTCTTGCTACGTTGCTGAGGCTGTCCTCGAACCTGCAATCCTCCTGTCTCAGCCTCCCAAGTACTGGGATCATAGGCATGTGCCACCACGCCCAGCATAGGGAATTCTTATTAACTAAAGAAGATCATTAAAATTTTCTCTTGAGACTTGGGATTTTTGAACTGAGGTTCATGGCTCTTCCAAGAATTTCTATAAAAATGACTTGTACTATTTTTTTTTGTGTGTGTATGGTACTAGGGATTGAACCCAGGGGCCTTCTGCCTCCGAGCTACACCCCCAGCCCTATTTTTTTGTTCTTTATTTTGAAACAGGGTCTCACTAAGTTTTGGCGGGTCTCACTAAGTAGCTGAGGCTGTTGGTGAACCCAGATCCTCCAGTCTCAACCTCCCAAGTACTGGGATTACAAGCGTGCGCCACCACACCCGGCTTGGCGAATACTATTTTATACAAATCTGTATTTTCCTGGGAAAAAGGATCTATCATATATATATATATATATATATATATATATATAGGTACTGGGGATTGAACCCAAGGGCATTCTACCTCTAAGCTATACCCCTAGCCCTATTTTTATTCTTTATTTTGAAACAGGGTCTCACTAAGTTGCAGAGGACCTCACTAAGTAGTTGAGGCTGGCTGTGAACCCGGATCCTCCGGTCTCAGTCTCCCAAGTACTGGGATTACAAGTGTGCGCCACCATGCTCAGCAATCTATCATATTTGCACAGGTCCACTGCCCCAATGAAGTTCGGATGTGGCTGCCGGCCATGGAAGAACCCCTCTCTCCAGACCCCTCTCCTTTAGGGGGGTCCCACCTCCCACCAGCACTGACACCTCATTACTTGAGATGTAAAGACCTTAACTTTCCAGTCTACTGTGGAGGGGGTGGGGAGAAGTCACCTAGAGTCTGTTTTCAACCGGAAGGGTGAGATGGATTTGGAGACACGTGTACGCACATGGATTTGTGTATGCACAGGGTGTGTGTGGGGGGGTCATTTCGAAGTAAGCCAGTTTTAACATCAAAATACAGAATGTGGGAGCTGCCCTGCGGAAGGCTCATTTATGAAGCCGTTCACGAGTTTACAGAATGCACTCTGCGAGGCCCTGGACGGGCAAGCGGGAGTATGGATCCTTGCAGACGGAAGGCATGTGGACTGGGCAGGAAGAATAAGAAGGAAAGAGGCCACCAGGAGTGCTCCCCCACCGGCCTCCCCCCAGGACCCAGAGACTGGAACTTGGGTTGGAAAGAAGTTTCTTCACCTTCCTGGGCAAAGGGCCCTCCCTGGGGATCCACGGGGCTGGGTTGTTTATTGAAGTTGGGCCTCACGGAACCAGCCTTACTCGGTGCCCCGCAGAGCTAATTAAGAAGCACAATTAATTGCTTTGTCATATGCACAGCAGAGGCCGAGGAATGGTTTTCTTCCTGACTGAGAATCATTAGTTCCCGCCGTTGCTTCTTCATCTGTCCACCCAGCAGATGTTAAGTGAAGACTTAGGACTCAGCCTCAGGAGGCCCCGTCTGCTCTAGACATTCAGAATTTTCTGTGGACCCAGCTTCCATCTTTTATTTTTTCAAGTAGCATTTGTGGCCCCTACTGTGTAGTCAGACAAAGGTGGGGTTTGGGGAGAGCAATCATACTTCCACGTGCACGTGGAATGCTGTTGGTTGCACCAGGAGGACAGGTGTAAACTCAGACTATCTGGAGCCAGCCACGTCTCGTCCCACCTTGAGGAACCGGGGAAGGACAGGCTGCGTCCTCTGCCAGTGGGAAGTCAGGATCCAAACGGGCCTGGGGTCCCTCAGCTGACGTTAACCTGGGGACACCGCAGGAGTCTGCAGGAGGTGGTGGAGGGCAGTGGGGAGAGGGGATGCGGTTGGGACTGGCTCCTGGGCTCTGGCCGTGGGGTGGGAGTGGACAGGGTATGAAGCCACAGAATGGATTTCCCTCTGTGCAAAGCTGATGGATCTCATTGGGCTCTCGACCTCTCTTGCTAGCACTAGACCTGGCCTGTGGTTTAGCCCATGTCTGTGTAGGGCAAATGGGAGAGGCCAGTTGATTCCATTATTTCCAGAGTTCCGGTGGGTGCAGAGCAGGGTCTCACTAAGGGCATAAATCACGCCAGGAGTTCCCAGCCCATCAGTGGAGCTGGTGGAGATGGCTGTAGGAGCCCCCAGAGGGCCCGGGTCTGACCAGTGCTGATGGGAAGGCTTTCTGGAAGAGCTCCTGGCAAGATTTGCCGGCTGGAGGCCGAGGTCACTGAGATGATCTGTGCTGGCAGAGGTGTGCTGCAGGCCCTTGTGGAGGGGCCACAGGCCTGAGCAAAGAAATCCTCAGCAGGGTGGGCATGGTGGTGCAGGCCTGTGATCCCAGCTACTCAGGAGACTGAAGCAGGAGGATCACAAGTTCAAGGCCAGCTTGGGCAACTTAGAGAGACCTTGTCTCAAAATAAAAATAAATAAATAAAAAGGGTTGGGCATGCAGCCCAGTGGTATAGCACTTGCCTAGCATGAACAAGGTCCTGGGTTTGATCCCCAATTCTCAATTCTGCAAAAAAAAAAAAAAAAAAAGAAAGAAAAGAAAAAGGTAAAAGGATCCCAGTACTTGGAAGGCTGAGACAGGAGGATTGTGATTAAGAGGCCAGCCTCAGCAATTTAGCGAGACCCTCAGCAACTTAGTGAGATCCTGTTTCAAAATAAAAAAAGAAAAAGTGAGCTGGGCACGGTGGTGCATCATGCCTCTAATGTAACCCCAGGATTTGAGAGGTTGAGATAGGAGGATCGCAGGTTCAAGGCCAGCCTTAGCAACTAAGCAAGACCCTCAGCAACTTAGTGAGACCCTGCTTCAAAATAAAAAATAAAATAGGGCTAAGAGTGTAGCTCAGAGGTAGAACAACCCAGGGTTCAATCCCCAGCTTCATAAGAATATAAATAAATAAATAAATAAATAAATAAATAAATAAATAAATGAATAAAAAGGGCTGGGGGTGCAGCTTGGAGGTAGAATGCCCCTGGCTTCAATCTCCAGTGCCAAAAATAGAAAATAAAATATAAAGAAAAAAAGAAATGTTCAGGATGTACAAACACAAATATAGCAGAGTCAACTACTAGGCTGAGCAGGAGAAGGAGGGAAGGGGGAGGGAATGGGGGTGGGAATTGGGGGAGGGCTAACTGACCGATGTGTGCATGTATACTTCTACCACCCTGAAAACCACCAAGATGTATGATTACAATGCACCAAGAAAAAAAAAAGAGAGAAAAAGAAAAAAGAACCCCCTAGCAGGCAGAGTGAATCTGAAGGAGGCAGGGCAGTGGTGTCGGCCCGCCCTCCACCCATTCTTCCTACTAATTAACATCTCTGTGGCACAGCCCCCTCAGGAGAATTAGTGGCCCCTTAGGGGGCAGAGCCTGGAAAACATACCCGGCATATTGATGAGTAAATTTACATGTTTTACAATGCCTCCTCCTCTCCCACTACCCTTAGAGGTTTCCAGAAAGACAGGTGTATCACCTTTACTTGCTACAGGATACAAGCGTGGGTGCGTGTGTAGTGTAAAGAGGAGACAAGGCCCGTTTCCTTGCCTCCCACACAGACAGCAATCGGAACTTCCTGCAGGGCTTGTCCAGGCGGGGATTCCTAGGGACTGAGAGCCCGGGGCACACCGACTTCCCACAGTGGCCACCACAGCCACCCTGCGGGCTCCGGCAAGAAGTCCAAGTGCAGTCCGGAGCACCGGCCTTCACGAGGCTCTCTGGCAGGGGAGGTCTTTCTTCGACGCCCTCCTCGCTGCCCTGCGCCACCCCGCTATCAGTTCCCAGATGCACAGACCCTGCACACGCCAGGTTCTGAGGAGCTTCTTCATTTCACTGGGAAATGAGTCGAGCTAATAAGTCAATTTGTGAACTATTAGCAGTCTGGCTTCTGAGCCCAGGCCCTTCCTTACAGGTCTCAATAACTTGAAAAACGTCCCTCTGTATACACAGAGACGTCCAGAGCGTGGGACAAAGAGAACCAGGACCCCAAACTGGATCAGCAACCAGTCGCTGCTGGCAAGGGGATTGACACGGGTGTCCAGTTGGCCCGGCAGGGACATTCACGGGGACATGGGGCCAAGTAAATATCCTCACTGTGACACACAGCTGTGGACACCGGGAGGCCTGCCCGGGCAGATGCAGAGCCCCAGACCCTTTCCGGCTCTAGCCTTGTAGTATTTTCGGAGCTGTTTCTTCTCAATGAGCTTTTGAGTGTCTTGAAACAGTCGCCCGTCTGCTCCTGTAATTTCCCCCTCTGGCCCAAAGTAGTGCTGAATTAACGGGGGTTGGGGGCAGTTGGTTGTGTGTGCCTCTCTGCCTCTAGGTCTCCTGGGTGAATTCCTGGGGTCTCTGAGTGACCGTCCTGCACACATGCATGGCTTGCGTCCCCTTGGGCATCCATCTCCATGGCGGGTATTTCCTCCGTCCGTGTTCGAGAACCACGCATTTCCACCTCTGTGCACTGCTGCATGCTGTTCTGTGTGCGGGACGCTGGGGCTCTTGAGGCTCAGGATTTGCATAGCACCCCACCACTGGCCCCTGGGGGGGCAATGCCACCCTCACCCTTCACTTCCTGCCCTACAGAAGCAGTCTTCTCCCACTCCTGCTACCACATCCGACACTTGCTGGCACTTCCTGGCCCCACTGTGATGCAGGGGCCTGCGACATCTGTGCTTCTCTCTGGGAGTGGGACCAGGGGGCAGGGGCCAGCAATCCCCTAGTGAGCCCAAGTCTTCCCCAGCTTTACAAACAAGGTGGGTGGAAGGGTTAAATGAAAGCGCCCCAGGGCTTGCAGGGTGTGGGAGAGGAGAGTCTGCTAATGAGGCCACTTTCCAGGAAGGCCATTCAGAGAGGGACTGCCCATGCTGCAGCAGACGCTAATGAGGACTGGCTGGGCCACGAGGAACAGGTGTCTAATGAGGTTAATGAGCAGGGACCCAGAGAGATGGCCTAATGGCTCTAGTAGCAGAGCTTTGAGGGGGCCGGGGACCAGGAGCCCAGGTAATGAGGGGCTGCAGGGCCTGGGTGGAGCCTCCACTAAACTGGAAAGAGCAGGTCAGAAAGCGCTAAACAAATGTCAATCCATACCATGCTCTTCCTGGAGAGGGCCTGGGCGGGCCTGGTCTCCCAGCGGGGATCACAGACCCACCCCCTCCAGGGAACAGAGGACTGGGACTTGAGCCGGGGACTGCAGCTGAGGAACGCTGATAAGTGGCAGAGACTTGGCGCTCAGGCTCGCAGTGTCTGCTGTGATGAGCTCCTGTTCAGTCTCTTCTGGCTGACAGCTCTCCAAGGGGCCTCTTGGGCTGAGCCATTTGCACCTTTTTGTGCTCTAAGAGCATCCCTGATACTGATGCCTGCGTGCGGCCACTACTACGCCTCTGGGTAGGCGGGAAGGCTTGCCAAGACACCCATTGTTCTGTCTCAAGAAAGCAGAGTCGGGCACCCAGCTACCCCTTCTGCCTGACAGGAGAAGCTTGCCCCCAGCCCATGTCCCACTCTGGTGCACCGTGGAGCATTGAAACCCCTCCCCAGCCCCCACCAACGCGATCTGCTGTGCGGGGCAGTGACCCGGGTAGCAAAGCCATTTTCAACTCATTTTTTTTTTCAGCCAGATGTAAAGAGCCTTAAGTGGTCAGCTGACAGATCATTTTTGGTGACAGATTGCCGTGCAATTTGGGGCATACATTTCAGAAGGAGTATAGAGAATTGAGTGACATCGCTATGGCTTCTACTTATTTATTTGAAAAGCCTTCTCAGCACGCACAGCTATAAAATATGAAAAAAAGAAAAGAATTGATCCCTAGTCCTGATTCATTCTCACAGTGAAATCCATCCATAGAATCATGAACAACTAAATCCCCATCCATTTCATTTAAGGGTGTTTTCAATGAATTTCCCTTTTCAGGTTTAGGAATTACTTATAAAAAAAACTTGCAGCATTAAATACTTCTTTAATAGATGGTGTACTACATTTTATACCAAAAATAGTTACAAAAAACTCAATCTAGAAGGCTTTAAAAACATGTAGAACATTGTCCCACAGGGAATTAAGTACTTTACCTTCAATTCACAAATCTATTTTGTGCCAGACACGTATGATAAGGTGAGTCACAGAGGGCTTTCAGTCAATCCAGTGAGGTGGCCCGCACCTGGAACCCCAGCTGCTCAGCAGGCTGAGGCAGGAGGATTGCAAGTTTGAGGCCAGCCTGGGCAGTTTACTGAGAACCTGTCTACAAACAAACAAACAAACAAACAAACAAACAAACAAACAAACGGCTAAGGATGCTCAATGATAGGGTGTTTGCCTAGCAACATGTGTAAGGCCCTGGGTAGGATCCCCAGCACAGCAAAAATTAATAACTAAAATGAAATAACCAAATAAAATAAAGAGTTCTGTAGGGGAGAACAGAATGAAGATATGAGTTAAATCGAAAGGGAACAATGTAGAATTTCCACCTGTTATTTTTTTTCTCTTTTCTTTTCTTTTCTTTTCTCTGTCTTCCCGGGGATTGAACCCAGGACTGCACACATGCTAGGCAAGTGCCCTACCACTGAGATACAACTCCGGCTCTTTATTTACTTATTATTATTATTATTATTATTATTGCGGTACTGGGGATTGAACCCAGGGGCATTCTACCTCTGAGCTACACCCCCAGCCCTATTTTTTATTCTTTATTTTTGAAACAGGGTCTCACTAAGTTGCAGAGGGCCTCACTAAGTAGCTGAGGCTGGCTGTGAACTTGGATCCTCCGGTCTCAGCCTCCCAAGTACTGGGATTACAAGCATGCGCCACCACGCCTGGCTTACTTATTATTTTTAAAAATTTCATTTTGAGACTGGCCTTGAACTTGCAATTCTCCTGCCTCAGCCTCCTGAGTAACTTGGATTACGGGCTTTGCCACCAAGCCCTGCAAATTTCCGCTCGCTAATGAGGAGCTGTGAGTGTTTTTAAGACAGATAAGGGTGGGTGTTAAATCACTGTGGTGTTTAGGTTCCATTTGATCTATTTTAAAGTGTTGCAGCAGTTTTATTTTAAAATGTAAATATTTACCAAATGCCAGAAATCACATCCTTTGCACCTTTTAAACCTTATCACATGCCAAATTAAAAAAGTGCAAAATGCAATATATTGTTTCTTGAAATTTATTTTTGTGTGTGTGGGGGGGTAACTAGAGCAAAAGCCCTTTTCAAACCAATGGCCTGGCGGCCTCTGCCTCCCCTTGACCTCGGCCACCCTCCCAGAGGGGCACGGGGCAGAAGCCAAACTGGAAAGGGCCCTGATGGCTGCTGCTCACGGGGTCTCGGGGGCCTTGTCTGCCCTGCCTGCAGATTCCAGGACCTGGGTTTGGGGCCAGGCCCGGCCTGCTGACTGAGCTCTATACCTCCTCTGTGTGGAACTAGTTGCCTGCTGCTGGGGCTGGGGGTCAGCCTCGGAGGGGAACGGGAGGGAACGGACCTGCAGACTCTCACCATGAAGACTCCAGTCTTAACACAGAGCAGGGAGGCAGGGCCCGCCAGGCCTGGCATCTCTGCTAACGAGGGCGGCCATTTCCACAGAGGTGTGGGTTACCTCAGAGAGCAAGGGGAGGCTGAAGCCCAGTCTGCCACTCACCAGAGACACACTTTGGCTTGGGCTATCTCCACCCTTCTCTTTTTTTCCCAGCCCCACCCTTCTGCTCCCCATTTTATCCTGCCCTCGCCTAAGCGTGTGGCTGTCCTGGCCGCCCATCCCTCCCCGGCCACTACTCCACACTCCAATCGGAGCACTGGGCAGAGGTCTCGCAGGAAAGGGGCGTCCTTCCTGGAGCCCTGGGGGGGGGGCAGGATGGATGGGGAGAGGGTGGAGGAGGAGCTTGGTTGGTGGAAGGAAGCCAGCTTAATTGATGTTTGATTTCTCCAACAGAGGGCGCCCCTGAGTGCAGGGCGCACCATCAGACCATTTCCTGGCTGCTGACTCTGTGAATGGGGGTAGCTAGCCGTGTGACTTTCCCTTTCCCATTCTAGGCCTCAGTTTCTTCATCTGTGAATGGGGCCATTGCGGGCCAAGGACTAAAGACAGCGACCAGCTCTTTTCAGGGGTCCCATCTGTCTCTCTGCTCTCTCTTGCATGGAGACTCCTGGTGGCAGTGGTCCTGGTCCCTTGGAGCCCCTCCCATGTGGCACCGCCTCTTTTCAGCCAGGCTGAAGAGCTGGTCTCTTCCCTCCCTTCTCTGTGCTATCAGCGCCTGCGCAGCAAGGACCCAGAGGCAGGAGGCGAAGGATGGGGAGACGGCCTTGATGGTGGAGGAGTGATGATGGGTAGGTGGGCCACCGAGGGGTTACACGGCGGCCGTCTGCTTGATGCTATGGAAGCTGATCCTTGTGGGTGATGTGGGGATGGACATCGCCCGGGCCACGGGCACTCGGAGGGAGTGGTGGTCCTGCCAGCGGTGCCACCTCTTCCGTACAGCAGAGCGCACCTGCAGGATGGGAGAGGCACATGGCCCATGGACCACCCTCTCCCCTGGCCCGTTCCCCTGGGGGTTGCAATACTGAGGGCCTCCCTGACCCTAGTGCCTCCTCTCTGAACCCTGTCTCTGGGGACTCCCCTTCCCTATCCCTGAACCCACACTTCCATCCTCCTGAATCTCCCAGTTCCCTTGGACACTCTGCCACCTGGAACTCAGATTCAAGGGTGGGACCCGAGGCTTTGTAAATCAGCTCCTTCTGCCCGCCTGGGGCCCTGTTCCCGGTACACATGACTAATTGGATCAGTTCTCGCTTGCATTGTAGAGGAAGAATTCTTCTGTAAAGTGTATCGTGTCCTGCATCCTATCGAGCACATGGCTGAACCAGAACGAACGCTCCGTGACCATCATTGTTGTTGGCCTCAGCAGCTCCGTCCCTCCCCGCCCTCCAGCCCAGGGAGGTAGGCTGCTCTGTTGGCTCGGCATCCGGACCCCCTTCAATCACAGACCCGGCCTGTGTAGACGCCTCCAATCTCCTGGGCAGCTGCAGGCAGAGTGCTTCAGGAGGCACTTGTGCTCCTCTGGGGTGTTGGGAAGCGCTCACGCCTCGGGGCTATGTCTGCTGATCGATGCAGAACCTGTGTGGGACCTCACCCCCCCCCCCCCCGCCTCACTGGTTCGGCTGGTTCTCATCTCCCTTGTAGCGGCTCCATGGGGGTTTTGGGCTTCACGGCTGCCTTGACTCCCAGAGCTCAGCCAGGGCCTTTCTACGGTGGTAGAGGGAATGTGCTGGTCTCTTTTTTGCCCTGAGTCCATAAAGAACTAATTGCATGGCACACATCTCTCCTCTTTCTGGAAGCTTCCTCCTGTCATCACCTCTGCTCTGGTTTCTCTCTTCCCTGAGGCCCTGCAGCCTGGGCGCCCTGTTTGCCTGGTTCTCCGGGGCATGCATGGAGCCTGGCCTGTTATTTCTGGCCTGCATAGTAGCTGACCCTCTAAATGGGCTGCAGGCCTGCAGGAGGAGTCCTGCTCGCAGGGCTGTGAGTTTTTGCAGGTCTTCCTCTCCCTCCTCTGGGGCAGAGCTGAGCCCAACCAGGGACCAAGCTTTCCTGAAGGGCTGGGTGGTTTCACTGAAACCACCCTGCAGTGGGGTTTGAGGACCCCAAAAGCACAGGCCACCCCAAGGGCCCAGCCACATACCTCTCCATTGAAGAAGCAGTAGAAGACAGACACAAAGAAACCCTATGGAGGAAGGAGCAGTGGTCAGGGGCCACGGGAGGAGGCAGGGTGGGGACAGGAGGGCTGGGGCACACTGACCCAGGGCCTCAGAACTCATAACTACAAGGGCGTGGTGGTGCACGCTTGTAATCCCAGTACTTGGGAGGCTGAGAAAGGAGGATCCAGGTTCGCGGCCAGCCTCAGCTACTTAGTGAGGCCCTCCGCAACTTAGTGAGACTCTGTTTCAAAAATAAAAGAATAAAAAAATAGGGCTGGGGTGTAGCCCAGAGGTAGAATGCCCCTGGGTTCAATCCCCAGTACCGCAAAAAAAAACACAACAACTCACAACTACAGCCCTTGGGGTACAGGTACACCAGGGTCCCTGCTGAGGGAGGGGTATTCTAGCCTCCTTGATGTTTTGTGGCCTGTCCTGAGGTGTCAGCCACCCTGAATCCTCAGGAAGTGAGGGGTGCCTGAGCCCAAGGTGGGGTGATGGCTGGGGCCAGGGCTCAGTCCAGGGCAGCATCTGGGGCCAGGCTGGTTCCGAGTGCGCAGGAGCTCGCTCTCAGCGTGTGCGTAACGGAACCCTGTGAGCGCCAACCCTGGTGCCTGAGCAGCTGGGTCCTCTGGGGGCGCCCACCTGGAACGACTGCAGGAAGGAGTTGAAATAGATGAAGACAATCTGCGACAGGTCGTCCTCGCCGGGGTTGACGAAGAACAGCATGTAGGTGATGCCCAGCAGGGGCAGGAGCACCAGGGTGGCCTTCACCGCCTTCCTGGAGGATGACAACGGGCTTGAGTGCACGCTGCAGGCAGGGCCTGGCTCAGGGGCAGCGCTGCTTCTGGGAGCTCGGGGGAGCCCTGGGTGAGCACTGCCTGGAAGGCTCTGCCTGGAGGCAGGGGGATGGCCCGGATGGCCTCTTCATCTCTCCTCTGCCAGGGCCAGGGCACCAGGTGTTCACGTACCTGTACTGGATTGTCTCCGATGTGGTAGATGCTCGTAATTTTGTCATTAGGATCCTGACGATGTTGAACAGAAACACGAAATTGATCTGGAAGGCGGGGAAGCAGAGAGGGAAGGAAGACCGTGAGCAGGGGACGAGCTGAGAAGCAGCCACCTCCCCTGGAGCCCCCTGAACGCCAGATCCCAGGCACGCACCCCAGTTACCCAGCACCCACTGGTCCCGAGGCCTCAGCTCTGCCCTGGCCAGGGCAGGGAAATGCCCCATCGGCTCCAGGGCCTGCTCTCCGTCCCCAGCCTGAGGGAGGAATGACAGCCTCTAGAGGAGGTAGCCGAGAGCACAGGGGCCACTCTTCTGGGAACATTTCAGACAGCCCCAGCCCCTGCCCCACTCAGGGACCCCACAGAGCCAGGCCTCAGAGCCCATTGAGCCTTGCCTCTCTGAGCCACAGGGTCCCCACTTGCTGACTGTCAGGGCCCCAGGCTGGCCCGAGTTCTTTCAACCCTGCCCTGGGGTGGGGGGCACTGGCTCATGGAGTGGTTCATAACTCCGTGGCCCAACTGGTGATGCATCTCCCACCGCCCTGTCCTGCGTCAGGAACTCT
This sequence comes from Glis glis, assembly GCA_004027185.1. Lineage (NCBI taxonomy): Eukaryota > Metazoa > Chordata > Mammalia > Rodentia > Gliridae > Glis > Glis glis. The sequence goes on along the minus strand of PVJS01042525.1, from coordinate 4,823 downwards.
GGAGCCTACAGAGGCTCCCCCAGGCGGGGAAGATGAATGGCTGCCTGGCAGGCTCCGAGGCTGCTGGAAGGGGCCCGTTCATCTTCAGTACAAGGCTTTCTCAGCCTGAGAGTTGCCCCCAGCTCTCTGGCCCCGGCCTGAGCTCCTGCTGTTTGAGTCTGCGGGCCTTGGCAGTCTGGCATTCTGTCGCTGTGCCTGCTGGGCCCTATGGCTGTGTGCTGTCTCTCTACACACTCCACTGTGGGCAGGTGGGTCTGTTCCCTGTGTGCTTTGCGCATGTGTTTGTCTCAGAGAGTGTGTCCTGTGTGTATGATGGTGGAGGGAGGGGAAGGGACATGGGTATGCCTGTGTTTCTCTTCATCTGCCTCCAAGTATAAGCAGGCAGGGAGAGGAGAGTGCGCAGGACTGACATCGGGACTCCTCAGAAAGTGCTCATGAGTCAGAGGTAGGTGCACATTAGCCCAGGGATGTCTGCTGGCTCATGTGCAAGCACAGGCACACACACACTCTATCTAGAGAATCCATGGCTTCAAAACCTTGGGCTGTGTCCTAACTCGGGTTTCAGATCCCAGGCTGGGCGTGGCAGACATCATAGAGCTGTCAACCCCGTAGCCTCTGGGTGCCCCAAGCTGGAGGGTAGCTCAGGGGCCGGAGGGCTCAGACTTTCCCTTGTCCCCTCTGGCTACCCTCGCAGTTCAGAGCATGGCCTGGGAAGCCCAGGGCAAGTGTTGGGGAGGGAGCTTCCCATGAGCCTGCCCATAGCCTGCTGCCTGCTTTCTCTTAAGGATCGCCTTATTTCTAACTCCTGGGTTTCTGGCATATTCCCTTGGATCATGGGGCACAAGTCACCTTAACACGGGTCAATCCTATGTGATACAAAGCACTTCCTCTTTTTTTTATTCTTCCTGACTTCTCTGAGAGTAGAGACTGTTGTAATCAAAATATATTCTTGTTTTCATCACATTTCCTTGTATTATATGTTATTCAATTTACCAAGTCATTCAATTATCCATCCATTCATCCATCCACCCGTCCATCCATCCACCCGTCCTCCCACCAAATTATCCACCCACTCTTTTATTTGTCCATCCATCCATCCATCCATCCATCCATCCATCCATCCATCCATCCTCCATTTACCATCCATTCATCCATCCATGCATCCATCCATCCTTCATTTACCATCCATCCATCCATCCATTCATGCATCCATCCATTATCCATGCATCCATCCATTAGCCATGCATCCATGCATCCATCCATCCATCCATCTATCCATCCTCCATTTACCATGCATGCATCCATCCATGCATCCATCCATCCATCCATTTATCCATCCATGCATCCATCCATTATCGATGCATGCATCCATCCATCCTCCATCCATTCACTGAACAAGTAATCACAGAGCACCTCTTGGCTGCTGGGCCCTGTTCCTTGTGCTGAGGCGAGGGCAGGGGGGTCTAGTACGGAGCATGTGCGAGACAGGCCTTGCCCCTCTCCTCACACCAGGCAGGCATTCAGTGAAGCTGCCCCGCCCCCACCCAGGTCTATGCAGCCTGGGTCACTCTTTCATTCCCCCAAGCAGCAGGTACAATCATTAACTCCATTTTACAGACGCACACACTGAGGTTCAATACTCTACATAACGTGCCCATGGCAGAGTTACAGGGGTGGCGTCGGGGTCCGAATGGAAGCAGCTGCCTTCCTTAGCCTTCTGATGCCCACGTCCCCACTGCTCCTAAGCAGCGCATAAAGAAATGTGGGATCACACGGAAGGTACCAGAAAGAAGTCACTGATACTGCTGGCCTGGGACGGGATTTTCAGTAGCTCCACACCAGGCGTCTGAGCTCAGGAAGGCCCCGGGAGCATCAGCTATGGGTCTCAGACCTGAAGCTCCAAGTACTGGCAGGAACTGTTGAGGCAGAGCCCTGGGGCACCCAGCAGGTGTCCTGAACCCACTAGTCCCCGAAGTGAGACTGTGAGGCAGGGACTAGCTCACTGAGGCGCCAAGAGGGCAGAGAGCTCCCTCAGAATCACATCACAAACTGCAGGGGTCACCAGCCATGGCACGAGCCCCTGCCCACCTCCACCCAAGGCAGAGAAAACAAACAGACCCAGCTCACTGGTTCTTAACCTTCAGCGGAGGTACGCTGGAGGGGGAGGGCACCTGCTAAATGACGGCGCTGCTGGAAACCCCTCTCTGTTCCCAGACCTCCATTGCTATACATGTGCAGAGGCAGGAAGGAAGGAGGAAGACAGACAAACCAGGTGTCTGGATGCATCTCTCTCTTTGTGGTTTCAGGCTCAGTTCCTGCTGTCTTTGAACTCATGTGGGGAGAGGAGGTTCCTGGGGGACCATGGGCGTGTCCTCACCTCCATCCCCAGGCTCTGCTTCCCACCTCACTGAGCCTGCACCACGCATTCCCAAGAACACACCTGTCTGCCCCACTTGGATCTGTAGAGCCTGGTGACTCATCGCAGGGAGCCCTTCAAGGTGGAGCCGGGAGCGTCCTGGTAGCCTGGTTACCAGTCTGTTTCCTGGACCTTGGGAGATTGGTCCCCACTGGATGCTGGAGTTTTCCCTCTCTGTTGGCTTTTTCTAGGTAGGTGAAGCCTCAAAGGCCCAAGTCCTGAGCCCTCTGACATGCAGGGGCCTTGCTGGGCCATGGAGAGGGCCCAGACAACCCACCTCCCTGCTCAGAAGCCGCTCATGGCCAGGACCCGGAGTGTGCACTGCAAAGGTGCCTGCGTGCTGCTGTTGCAGATTCCTAGTGGCAGGGTGGGGCCCCGGAGTTTGTATTTAGAATAGGGACAGCTGGGATGTTGCATACTGAGCCAGGAGCTGCCACCCCTGGAATCCAGAGCCTCAGACGTTAGCCAGACAGACCTGATGTGCCACACGCTGTGGATGCACAGCCTGGGTCCCCAGGGCCTGGGCTCACCTGCAGGGAACAGTGTCTAGCCTGAGCCTTTCTTTGGTGTCACAGGAGTTAGCTCAGGATGAAAACAGGGTGGCCTGGAGATGGGGGGGGGTTAATGTTCCTGGAGGCCAGCAGTGGGTGGATAAATAAGCCAGCTTCCCTACCTCTGAAGGGACAATCCTAAGACTTTTGCACACGGTTCCTCAGAGAGGCTGTGGAGACCCAGGGTGGCTGTCCTGGTGGGACCCTGCTCATCACCCCTACCTGTCCTGGTTCTCTGTTCTCTGCTCCCAGCCCTGCTGTGCATCCTGGGACCGCCTCCCAAGCAACTCCGCACCACCTGGTCCTAGTCTCCTGGCTCAAGTCGGACTCTTCCAACTTGCACTTGCAAGGCCTTCAGTAAGTTACTTAACCTCTCTGAGCTTCTGGGTCCACATCTGTCCAGTGAGGATAACCAGGGGCTTGCCTTGAAGCCCAGCACATGGCAAAATGCTCCTGAAGGTGCGCTGAGCCCGGGTCTGGCCTCATGAAGGCCAGATCCCTTTCCCATGACAACAGCCAGTGAGAAATCAGGCTTTCTGAAAACTCAACCACCATGCCCGCTTCTCAGAACTCAGGAATAAATGAGTTGAGTATCTCTTAGCAGCAGGAGAGTATCTGTGAACCGCTGGGGAGGGCAGGGGAGGCGGGATATCAGGCATGAATCCAACCAAGAGGATAGCAGACAGGTGGTGCGTGAGAGGCAAGAGACCTGCCCCGCAAGCTGCACACAGAGGCAGGCCTGCTCATCTCTCTGCTTCTTCATTTGCAAAACGGGGAGCCTAATCCCTACTCCTTTTGTGCATGGAGGATGTGAGGGTTGGAAGTAATGATGGTAGAGTGTGTAAAGGGCTCAGCTTGGAACCTGGAAGCCCCTGTCAGTGCAAAGAGCTGTGTCCAGCAGGAAGGTAGGCGTGGAGCCAGAGAAGGGGGTGTGCGCGAGGACACGGGGAGCTGGAGCTCAAGCCCTTGAGCACGTTGCTTCCCCTTTGCTTGTTGTTTCCTCACTACCTGGCCAACATCCTTACTGCAAGGATTGCTCCAGCTGCCACCAGTCCCCTCCCAGGCCAGCCTCCTTGGCTGTGTCCCAGGCTCATCAAAGCCCAGCCCTCCACATTGGGCTCTCAGCAGTGGCTGGGAGGGAACAGATCTTTCGGGGTTTCTATGCACACTGAGGGTGAGTGACTCACTACAGCTGGGAGTCCAAGGCCCATCCCTCCCCCACTCGCTGCCGACAAGGGCCGGCTTCTGCCTCTGATGCCAGCGAAGCCCCAGAGGTGGAACTTCAGGCCGTGGGCGAAAAACCTTCCTAGTCATCATCAGTTGACATACATCAAGGACGCTCCCAAGATGGGGTTCAGTGAATCCAGGAAGTCGAAAAAAGGAGAATAAGGAGATGGAAGAGATAAACAGTCATTGTCTTCACGGTAGACAAAAGCCAGCCCCACCGGGCACCTGCTGTATGCAGGAGGAGGGCTGTGTTCTCTCTCTCAGTTTCCCAGAAGGCACCGTGGCCCTTTAAGGACGCTGGTACATATAGGAGCCTAAAATTACCAAGCCTGAAATAAGCCTTACGCAAATGCCAATTTCTTATGGGGCTTTTTTATATGTTTTTTTTTAAATGTATGATATATAATGGTTTCTTTTTGCAGAATGCAGCCTCTACTTAAACTCTATCTTAATTAAAGCTCGTTGTGGATTAAAGACGCGGTGGCTCCCGAACCGCGCACACAGCACCCCGCGCCCTGCGCTGTGCCGCTCCCAGTGTCCCGCTGCCCTGCATAACCGCGTCAGCCGGGATCGGGGTCGGGAAAACCTGTGCGCCCTGTGTCCCGAACCGCGCGCAGTGCACTCCGCGC
>PVJS01042524.1:0-17475 GCA_004027185.1 Glis glis | reverse complement strand
TACCGCAAAAAAAAAAAAAAAAAAAAAAGAAGTTCTAGTCTCCTCTTCCACTAGATGATCAGGGGTGGTAACCTATAGCAAAGTGGTTAACTCGCTCTTTTCTCTAGAAAAACAACTGCAAATCAAGCCCAGAACATACCAAGAGGTTGTTTTGGATTGTACAGCCCAGGATTTTCTTCTCTTGTATGTGTGTGTTTTCTTTTTTTGGTACCGAGTATTGAACCCAGGGACATTCTATCTCTGAGCTATATACCCCTAGCCCTTTTAATTTCAAAACAGGGTCTAAGTTGCTGACACTGACCTTGAACCTGCGATCATCATGTCTCAGCCTTCCAAGTACTGGGATTACAGGCACGTGCCACCACTCCTGGCTTTTTCTTGTGTTGTTTGAAGTGCTCAGTGCAATTCCTTCCAGCCTACTTAAGCCAATTTTTATTAATTTCAAGGTTTCTTTTACTTATAGCTTTACTCTATTTGGAACAAAATATTAAAGTTCCTCCACGTATCTACTCCCTCTTCTCCTGTCTGTATTGAAGGAGTGAAGGGAAAATGGAAAAGATTCATCTCAGAGTCTGACAGACCTTACTGAAGAACTTCTCCTCCCCACTCAAATGGTTGATGGGACAGTGTTTCAGGGAGCTGATGTAACTTCTTCAACAAGTGTTTCAATACTTGGGAGGGCTGAGGGTAAGTCTCAGTGGTGGAGTGTTTGCCCTTCACCACATGTACACACACACACACAAAACCAAAACACCAAAAACAAACAAAACCAAAAAAACACTTTGGAGTAATATGCATAGAAGGAGTTCTTAAATATTCTTCAGGTTCTGTTGCCCATCATGGTAAATTATTTGCCAGGAATTAAATACCAATTTGTAGGTAAAGATGTGCAATTTGGCCCTTGTGAGTATCAACTAAAATAATCAAACAAGCAATTTAGAAATAGCTGAATTCTATTTTAACTCTTGTTTTCCTTAGTATACAATTTACACATAAGTTATAAATCGTACAATGGCATTTCATATAAAATATACAGTTTCATTCCACTCATGTACAGTGTAACAGCAGTAAAAACAAGCAGCAAAAGCAAGAGCTAGCCTATGTGGATAAAAATGTTCTTTGTTCCTGGCATTTCTAAGTCACACAAATAAAACTAGATATAAAACATGAACCCTCCGAACAAGGTAGAGATGACAGGAATTACCTTGGTGGAAAGCAACCTAAACTTATTCAACTGATGACAGAGGGTTCTTTTGCATGCCTCCAATTTGAGCCTGATAAACTAATTTCATGAACAGGCATTAGCTACATATTTATAATACTTTTTTTCTACACTTATTAACTCCACATTGGCAGAGTATTTCCTTGTCAGGCACAGTCCCAACTTCATAATTATAATCCCATGTTAATTCTGTTCTTGCTTTCACATACCTATAAAGGAGAAATGAAAAAAATCACATTAAATAACCACAAAATGAGTCAAACTCAAATATGTTGATTTTCATATGAACAACACTAAAAATATGATCTACTCTCTCTCTCTCTGACATCTACCAATTAGGAGTGATCTTTTATCAAGACTAGTCATTTGAAAGCTGAGTATGGTGGTTCACACCTGTAATTCCAGTACTTGGGAGGCTGAGACAGGAAGATTGCAGGTTTGAGGCCAGTGCATAAACCTTAGCAAGACCCTGTTTCAAAATAAAAATAAAAAGGACTAGGGACATAGCTCAGAAGTAGAATGCCCCTGAGTTCAAACCCCAGTATCACCACCACCAAAATAAAATAAAATAATTTGAGGGCTGGGGATGTAGCTTAGTGGTAAAGTACTTGCTTAGCATGTGTGAGGCCCTGGATTCAATACCCAGTACTGAAAAAATTAATAAATAAGTATAAAATAAAAATAATCACTTGAATTTTATTTCAAATCTACTAATATCCATGAAGAAGGAAATGTGCTTTGCAAACATGAAGCTTGTGGTATAGAAGCAGATGGGGGATAGTTCTTACTTAAAGAAGACATAGCACTCTGCCATTTATCCGTTGAACCGAACTGGGTGAGATATGACATAATAAGCCCTTTCAGAAATGAAAGAGAATAAGAATAGAGATTTCAAGTGTTCAAAATTTTATTGACTAGTAACAGTTTAGGATAATTGAATATTCTAGGATACCAGACACTTGGGGCTATAGTCCACATCTTTTTACAGTTTTCAATTGTCATTTTTAAAGTCATAGTTTCAGAATTAAATCATATCAGCAAAATCAATTGCAAACCTGTTGGTGAAGAACGCCACCAATGGAAAATCCCTGTCATGTGTTTCTACAAAAACATTCTGTACCAAGAGATTTGGGCAACAACTATGCTGTTAAAAAGAAATTAAAACACAGAGGTTAGATATAGCGTAAAGTTTGATACCTTGTGCTTTAAAGCACTAGAATACCACTCTGTTTCCACTGCATCTCTCTAATTTTGTTCTCTCTTTTTATGCTAATATATAAAACACCACCGCTCATGACAGTTCTGTTAACAGCAGGAACCCATTCAGAAAACCCTGTTCTGACACTGACATATTGGTAAACAGCAAAACAAAACAAAAATGTAGATAATTTGTCTATATTTATCATTCTTATAAATGTATTTATATTTTTATTCAACAATCCCATTTTATAAATGTATTCTACAGGCTGGGTATCGTGGCGCATGCCTGTAATTCCAGTACTTGGAAGGCTGAAACAGGAGGATCGCAGGTTCGAGGACAGCCTCAGCAAGTAGTGAGACTATCAGCCACCTAATGAGACTGTTTCAAAATAAAAATAAAATAGGGCTGGGAGGTAGAATGCCTTGGGGTTCAATCCCCAGTACCACACACACACAAAAAGTATTCTACAGATTCATCTGCATACATATATCATTGTGTAAGATTATTCTGGGAGTATTCGTTTTCATAATAAAAGTTTGGAAATAACCCTAATGTCTGTTAAATAAACTTTGGTATAACTACACAATGGAACTCTATGCAGTTATAAACAAAAACATACAAACAAAAACAATGAGGTGCATTCTCTTGTACTGGTATGAAAAGATCTCCAATATATACTGTTAACTTAAGCAAAATGCAGGCCGTTGACAATATAATATGCTATCTCTGATGTAAAGGGAAGAACCCAGTATTTGGGAGGCTGAGACAGGAGGATCACAGGCTTGTGGCCAGCCTCAGCAACTTAATAAGGCCCTCCACAACTGAGTGAGACCCTGTTTCAAATTAAAAAATAAAATAGGGCTGGGGATGTAGCTCAGAAATAGAATGTCCCTGGGTTCAATTCCCCAGTATCCGCCCCCCTCCCCACACAAAGTGACTACAGAGAGTGGAGTGGGGACAGGTAAATGGTAGCACAGTACTTCTCAAGGTAGCGTTTAATTTTTTTTAAAAAACAAAACAGTTTTCACACAAAAATTTAATATGAAGAATATATACAACCCAACTTTTATAGTCTATTCAAAAACAGGACTTTTGGAGAAAAGACATGTGAATAATTTATTCTCTATTGAACACAGCCATTAGTTATCCTCATTCCAAGGCTTCTAACTTGATGATACTCTCCTTGTATTACCATCACTCCAGTATTGTTTGGTTGCCCATTAGTTGCCATCTCAACATGTTTACCCAAAAACTCATGAAAAGATTAAATCTCTACAATATTCAGTGGACATGTTGGCTATCATTTAATTATTTCATGACTACTTCCAGTCTATATATTTGTTTCAACCTGGTCAGGTGAACTTGAAAACCTTTTGATATAGTTAAGCACTCTTTTTTTTTTTTTTGCGGTACTGGGGGTTGAACCCAGGGGCATTCTACCTCCGAGCTACACCTCCAGCCCTATTTTTATTCTTTATTTTGAAACAGGGTCTCACTAAGTTGCAGAGGGCCTCACTAAGTAGCTGAGGCTGCCCATGAACCTGGATCCTCCAGTCTCAGCCTCCTAGGTACTGGGATTACAAGCGTGTACCACCACACCCGGCTTGTACTCTTCTTACATACTGCTTCTCATAGTTTTATAAAGCAAAGGTTTAGTTTTATAAAGCAAAGGTAGGCAATTTTAAGCACTTTATATTGATTCGTTTAATCCTTACACTTTCCTAAATAGTTATTATTATCCTCATATTATAGATGTAGGAAACAAGGCATCAAGATGTTAAATAACATGCCATGGGCATACAAGTGGAGGACTGAAATTCTAACCCAGGCAGTCTGGCTTTAGAATCTGTTAATCATATTTTCCTCATGATTTTTGAAAGACGCATAGAAAAAAGTTGTTTAGAAATATGAATCTCGCCGGGCGTGGTGGTGCACACTTGTAATCCTAGTACTTGGGAGGCAGAGACCGGAGGATCCGGGTTTGGGGCCAGCCTCAGCTACTTAGTGAGGCCCTCCGCAACTTCGTGAGACTCCATTTCAAAATAAAGGATGAAAAATAGGGCCAGGTGCATAGCTCTGAGGTAGAACACCCCTGGGTTCAATCCCCGGTACTGTAAAAAAAAAGAAAAAGAAAAAGAAAGAAATATGAATCTCAGCCCCTATACTTACATTAAGGAAGCGACCCACATTTCCTTCTTTTCTGGCATCCAATAAAAAGACATTCCCTTTATTGGACGTCATTAGAGAATCAGATGAAGTATTCTTGATTTCACGTAGCAACTTTTCATCACCAAAGACCTGCTGGTTTTGACATGCCGGAGATCTTTCCTCTTGGGGCTTTTTTATTTGAACCTCACACCCCTCTTTAACATTCTCATCATCCAATGTGGTTGCTTGGTTACATCTGCCCCCTGGTGGAGTTTCTTCTCTGTATTTAGTTACATCTATCACATCTGATTCCATCAGCTGATCGTCTTCAGAATCTTCAACATGGTTTGAACTTGAGTCCTCTAATAGACATTGTCAAGAAGGAATTGTCAGGAAATACACTTGACTGAGTAACAGTACTGAGATTAGCAATACTAATTAGATGCTAATTGCTTTGATTTTCACTAATCTTTACAATGTATTAAAGTAGGTAGTCTTTCTTTAATTTTACAAATGAAACCTTTGACTCTCGGAGGAGTAAACAGATTTGCCTGACTCATAATAATAACTGGGGTAACAAATCCAAATGTGATTGGCTCCTAAAGTCTGCCTTCTTTCTACTACACAGCAATGTCTTTTTATGAATCCACATGTTGCTTTTTCTTTACTCTTTTTAATCTCTAATCCTAACAAACTGACTTGCCTCTCAGAATTTGCCTTCAAGTATATTCAGATATAACAGAGTTGGGGGGGTTAGGAGGTACTCAAGGCCTTTATGATGCCAACGAAAGGCCAGAGAAGGCACTGTCAGAATCACCTGAGTCTCAACAGCACAATGATGTATTGCTAGGGGTCTCTACAAACTAACATTCTGTGTTTTACTAGATGACCATTCAATAATTATGCTTTTGTAAACAATGATATTTCAGAAATAGATGAACTGCTTAATCATTTCTCTTATCCAATAACAGAAATATATTTTTGGAGCATTAAAAAGTATGAATGCATGTCAGATGAAATAAGTAAAATAGCCGGGCGTGGTGGCGCACGCTTGTAATCCCAGTACTTCAGAGGCTGAGACTGAAGGATCTGGGTTCGCGGCCAGCCTCAGCTGCTTAGTGAGGCCCTCTGCAACTTAGTGAGATCCTGTTTCAAAATAAAGAATAAAAAATAGGGCTGGGGGTGTAGCTCGGAGGTGGAATGCCCCTGGGTTCAATCCCCAGTACTGCAAAAAAAAAATAAATAAATAAATAAATAAAATTTAAAAAAAGAAATAAAATCATTTATAAAAAAAAGCCAATTGTAGCCAGGCGTGGTGGCGCACGCTTGTAATCCCAGTACTTGGGAGGCTAAGACCGGAGGATTGTAGGTTCGCAGCCAGACTCAGCTACTTAGTGAGGCCCGCTGCAACTTAGTGAGACCCTGTTTCAAAATAAAGAATGAAAAATAGGGCTGGGGGTGTAGCTCAGAGGTAAAATGCCACTGGGTTCAATCCCCAGTATTGCAAAAAAAAAAAAAAAAGGCCACTTGTGTCACCTAACTCAGTGGCACAAAGAAATTACATTTCAGCCAAAAAGTTTATTTCACAGAACCTGAGAGTAGTGTTTATCAGAGCCTGGGAAGTGTGTGGAGGTGAGGGGAGGAGAGAGAATGGTTAACAAGTATGTGGGTGCAGTTGGATAGGAAGAATAACTTCTAATGTTCTACATAGCACAGTAGGATAACTATGGTTGTCAATAATTAATTGTATATTTCAAAATAGCTAGTAAAGAGAATTTTAAATATTCCCAACACAAAGAAATGATATATATCTAAGGTGATAGATATACTAATTATCCTAATCTATTATTATACATTGTATACATGTATTGAACATTACACTGTATCCCATAAGTATATACTTTTAATATGTCAATTAAAAATAAAAAATCTGCACTGGGCATGGTGGTGCACACTTAGTATTTGGGAGGCAGAGACTGGAGGATCCGGGTTCGCGGCCAGCCTCAGCTACTTAGGCCCTCTGCAACTTCATGAGATCCGGTTTCAAAATAAAGAATAAAAAATAGGGCTGGGGGTGTAGCTTGGAGGTAAAACGCCCCTGGGTTCAATCCCCGGTACTGCAAATAAATAAATAAATAAATAAAATAAAATTAAAAAAACTATTAAAAGGAAATTATACTTCTTTAAAATGAAGGTTCTTGATTTAGTCATTACTGTTGTGGCTGTTGTTCTTACAGCACTCACATTTTAATCAGTACTTGTAAGCTATAATAGTTATATAACTGATATTTGGATTACCTGCTATATGCATTGTAGAAGTCAATGAAAATGGCAAAAGAATAAAAAACAACAACAATACTCATTATGGCTCACATTCATTAAGTGAAATAGATACGTAAAAATGCCCTTTCTTGACAGAACTTTTCTTTCTTTTTTTTTTTTGGCGGCACTGGGGATTGAACCCAGGGGCATTCTACCTCCAAGCTACACCCCCAGCCCTATTTTTTTTAATTCTTTATTTTGAAACAGGGTCTCACTAAGTTGCAGAGGGTCTCACTAAGTAGCTGAGGCTGGCCGCAAACAGGGATCCTCCTGTCTCAGCCTCCCAAGTACTGGGATTACAAGCATGCGCCACCATGTCTGGCTTGATAGAACCTTTCTATCAAGGAGCTGCCATGCCTCCTCCAATCTTTATCCTTTAATAGTAGGTGGAGATTTCAGCTTGCAGAGACAAGGAGGCTCAAAGGGAGAAGAGGCAGCAAGGTTGGTCAGTTCTTTAAAAAGGGACATCTCCCAGCAATGTCTCACTGCTGAGGGAGCCACTGAAATGCAAAAGTACCCAAAACTCTAGGTTTGTCAACTTGTAATATTCACTATGGCAGAGACTGGTAACTCTAAAAGATAGGCACTCGGGGGCGCAACATTTTAGCCCTTTGCTGAGCATCCTCTGCAGTGGTGTTAGCTTGACTGCAAAAGAGTGATGTGGCTTTATTTTTAAGAATCTAAAAGAAAGAGTCAAAAATGGCTGCTTTGGACAATGCTTCCTTCCACAGGTAACACCTGTAGACCATGTAGAGTCAGAGTTGTCCACCCTGCCTGTCCTGCCATGCAGCAAGTCACTGTCGGCCACCAGACCAGAAGTCAGCAAACTTCTATAAAGGGCCAAACAGCAAATGTTTCATGTTTTGCCAGTCATGTGGTCTCTTCTGACTATTCAACTCTGCTAGTATAGCATGAAAGTAGAAAAAATATGTAAATGAACAACTGTGGGTGTATGCAATAAAACTTTATTTATGGGACACTGAAATTGTAATTTCATATAATTTTTAAGTCTCATGAAATAGTCACCTGATTTTTGTTCCAAGTATTTAAAAATGCAAAGCTGGGCGTGGTGGTGCACACTTGTAATCTCAGTACTTGGGAGGCTGAGACTGGAGGATCTGGGTTCGTGGCCAGCCTCAGCTACTTAGTGAGGCCCTCTGCAACTTAGTGAGACCCTGTTTCAAATAAAAATAAAGAATACAAAATAGGGCTGGGGGTGTAGCCCGGAAGTAGAATGCCCCCAAGTTCAATCCCTGATACCGCCAAAAAATAAATAAATACATACATACATAAATATAAAAATGCAGCCGGGCATGGTGGTGCACACCTGTAATCTCAGTACTTGAGAGGCTGAGACAGGAAGATTGCAAGTTCAAGGCCAGCCTCAGTAACTTAGCAAGACTCTCAGCAACCTAGCAAGACCCTGTTTCAAAAAAACAAAAAATTTTTAAAAGGCTGAGGTTATAGCTCAGAGGCAGAATGCTTCTGGATAAATCCCCAGTATAAATAAACAAAATAAGCATGCAAACGAGCAAAAATAATTCTTTCACAGGCCATTCTTAATAGGTGGTAGGCCAGATTTGGCCCACAAACCATAGTTTGCCAATCTCTTATCCAAATAAGTTGTAACTTTTGTGATAGATGCAGCATATTTGTTACAAAATCTGAGAAAATGAGCCACGGGTACTGAGCAAGAGAGAAGCAAAGGCAGCTGAGATGGGCAATTGCAAAGAGAAAGACAGCCTACTTCTTGTTCCCCTGGCTGTAGAGTTCAGATGTTCCCAGGCTGGTTTAAATGTATCATTGTCTTCTGAGGTGACAGACTCCAAGGAAACAAATCCCTTAAAAGAAAATAAGAAAGACAGCTTTACTTCCTAGGTCAGGAAAAAATATTTAGCAGTTAGGCCTCTATCAGTATCAGTCTTTACAGGCTGTATCTACTAGATTAGTTCTGAAAAGATCACCAGGATTTCATAAGGAGTCTTTAAAGGAGCCAATCTGTGTCACCCCTTGACTGTGTTCTACTTCTAGCCATTTATTAAGCCACAGCTCCAAAGACTGTCACAACATTCTTTGGGCATTAAAATCCAATACATCTGGCCTGTATCTCTCAATTCTAATCATTCTCAGTATTGAGGGTAGTGTTGAGACCAGATTATAAATTTGACTTCAACTGTAAATTGTGCAAGGATAAAAAAACACTTACTGGCTAGTTTCTATTTCAAAGAAAAGGTTAAAGAAGTTGCCTGTTTTTATGCACTGTAGACACTGACATCATCTTAAATGGTAATATTAACTTTAAAAGAAGGGATATGCCTAGCACAATGCTCAGCACCCAGCTAATTGCTCCATAAATGTTGAGCATTATTCTTTTCTTCAAGTTCTCAGCAGCAGAACTGTCAAGATTTATTGAAGGTGAATGCCAAGAACTGCGCTAAGCAAGGTTTCTGAGGTTTATCTCATTTAATCCTATTTTACAGATGAAAGAATGTACTAGTGGAGCTGTTATCTAGCCACTAAGCAGCACATCTGGAGGTTAAATCCAAGTCTATGTGACTGTGGCACAATCTTTTCACAAGTTGTATGACACTGAGGAGGTTATCTACTATATTGCTACTGGCAGATGGCAAATATTTGCATAACATGTAGAGCAGAGTTTTTATTTCTCACCAACAAGCTCTATTGTAAGCTACCCTCTTTCTCTGCTTCCAAGTTTCAGTCTCTAACTAGTCTTCTCTGCTTAGACTGAAGAGTATATCCCCAGAGAATACCATGCAAAAATAATGCTTTCTGGATTATTCTTTTATAAATTTGCATCTCTTTCTTATAGATCTCAAAACCTTCTTCTCCTTAACCTAATTTCTCCATCACTTTTCTCATGTATGTGATACATGAGAATAGTGTATTCACGTGTGTGCATGTATGTGGTGCTGGGGATCTATCCCAGGGCCCCCTCACACATGCTAGGCAAGCACACTATCATGGAGCTACATGTCCAGCTCCACTATTAACTTTCGAACAATAGCTTCTCCCACAAATTCTCAGACCCACATAGCTCTGTTTCAGTGGAGCACAGTGTCAGTTCATTACCAACACTGTTGGAAACATTCCAAACTCCCCAGATAACATTAAGTAACTAAGACATGTCCCAAGACTTCCACAGAATACCCATTCCAAAACAATAAAAGAAAGCCTACACACTATTAACTATTAAGTAATATAAATATTCTGAACTAAGTAAAGGAAAAGAAGGTAAAGTAACAGTTAATGTTCTTGGAAAGGCCCCATCTACATTTTGCAGTTTTTACCATCTTTTTCCCATTGTGTTGAGAAATGGCTGTCTTGGACTTAGGACTTCTAATAACTGAATGATAGTGAGTTCTTGAAATATTGTTATAGTTCATTTTCCTGAAAAGGAAAAAAAAAGTTATTTTGTATATCATTAAAAACTCCCTTCACTGGACCTTGAAATATAATATCACTACTACATAAATATGTATTATTTAGAAAGTAATCCATAAGAACATCTATGCCTACCCCTCAATAGAAGGAAATATAATCACTTTTAAAGTCAATAATTATTGAGATATGTTAAAAAATGAAGTGATCCTATGAAAACTTTGTAATAGAACGGTGATAAACAAAAAGGAAAGCAAAACTCATGACAACATAAAGAACCTGATTAAAGTCATCCAAGGTAAAACTTCAGAAATGGAACACTGAGCAAAGTATGTTGACTAGATTTTTAAAGTGGCCTGAATTTCTCAAAGTGTTCTATTTATAACTCTGAAGCAAAATAACATACAGGAGTGGGGGCGGGGTCAGAAAGAGAAAGGAGAAAGAACTCCCCTTGATCCATCATGGACTAGTTTTGGTTGGGTTCTTAAACTCTTACTTACATAACAGGCTCCTTTGGATTATTACTAAGCTTAGGTGGATAGTCCTCAGTTCCAGCACTTGTAGGATGTGTTTCCAGTTCTAATGGGATAACTTCAACCTCACAATCTGAACATGCAACTTCTATTTTCCTTTTTTTGGAAAATGTGTTTTTCATAGTATTCTCTTCTTTTTCATTTTCATCAATAGCATTAGGCTTCTCAGGGTTAGCTCTGCTTAGTAATCTTCCTAAAAGACCAAAGTAAAAGTAAGAGATTGAACAAGACAGAAGATAATATAATTGCTAACAAGAAATGGACCATCTCTATTTCTCTTCCTTCCTTTCTTTCTTTTTCTTTTTGTGTGTGTGTGGTACTGGGGATAGAACCCAGGGGTATTCTATCCCCAGCCCGATTTTATTTCTTATTTGGAAACAGGGTCTCGCTAGGTTGATGAGAGTCTCACTACTTGCTGAGGCTGTCCTCGAACCTGCGATCCTCCTATCTCAGCCTCCCAAGTATTGGGATTACAGGTGTGTGCCACCACACCTGGCTTGGACATTGCTATTTCTGCTCCATAATTAAAGAACTCTGTGTTGCATGTACCATGTTTCTAGATTGAAGTTAAACACATTAACTCATCCTAGAAAAAATGTTGCAAGATACATAAAAAAAGACCAATGAAAGATTTCTTTTCTTGTGGTACTAGGGATGGAACCCAGGGTATTCTACCTCTGAGCTACACCCCCAGCCCTATTTTATTCATTTATATTTATTTATTTATTTATTTATTTACTTATTTATTTATTTATTTTGTGGTACTGGGGATTGAACCCAGGGGCATTCTACCTCCAAGCTACACCCCCAGCCCTATTTTTTATTCTTTATTTTGAAACAGGGTTTAAGTTATGGAGGGCCTAAGTAGCTGAGGCTGGCCGCGAACCCGGATCCTCCAGTCTCAGCCTCCCAAGTACTGAGATTACAAGCATGCGCCACCATGCCTAGCTTTATTCTTTTATTTTGAAACAGGGTCTCACTAAGTTGCAGAGGGCCTCACTAAGTTGCTGAGGCTGACCTCGAACCTGTGATCCTCCTGTCTCAGCCTCCCAAGTATTGGGATTAAAAGGTGCGCCACCACGCCTGGCTCCAATGACGTATTTCTTATCTTCCATACATAAAAATATAGGGTATATGAAAAAAGCATTTTTCTATTTTGGTTTAACATGAAAGAGATTTAGCTACAGTAGTGTCAAACAAAAATAAGAATCAAAGTATTCTAGACAATTAGGTCTTAAAACTGCAGCTTTTAGCCAGGCATGGTGGCGCACACTTGTAATCCCAGTACTTTGGGAGGCGGAGACCGGAGGATCCAGGTTCGCAGCCACCCTTAGCTCTCTCTCTCTCTCTCTCTCTCTCTCTCTACTTAGTGAGGCCCTCCGCAACTTTGTGAGACCCGGTTTCAAAATAAAGTATAAAAAATAGGGCCAGGGGTGTAGCGCGGAGGTAGAACACCCCTGGGTTCAATCCCTGGTACCGTAAAAAAAAAAAACTGCAGCTTTTGTATCCAGTTAAAATGGCTTTATCATTTGAAACCTATACTCTTTTAGAAAATGAATTATTTATTTATTTTTTGCCAGTACTAGGGATTGAACCCAGGGGCATTCTACCTCTGGACTACACCCCCAGTCCTATTTTCTATTCTTTATTTTGAAACAGGGTCTCATTAAGTTGCGGAGGGCCTCACTAAGTAGCTGAGACTAGCTGCGAATCCCGATCCTCCAGTCTCCGCCTCCCAAGTACTGGGATTACAAGTGTGCGCCACCACGCCCGTCCAGAAAATGAACTATTTAAAACAGTGTGATATATACCTGTTGTTCTCATCTAAAGTCCTGCATAAAAATTTAAGCATTTTCACTCAAAATGAGAGTTACCAGGTTGGAATTAGCAGTTGGATATTTTCACTCACCCATCCTTACTAGATCAGAGAGATCCTCAGGTGCATTTTCCTTTTTTTTTTTTGTGGTACCGGGGATTGAACCCAAGGGCATTCTACCTCCGAGCCACACCCCCAGCCCTATTTTTTTTCCTTTATTTTGAAACAGGGTCTCACTAAGTTGCAGAGGGCCTCACTAGGTAGCTGAGGCTGGCCGTGAACCCGGATCCTCCGGTCTCAGCCTCCCAAGTACTGGGATTACAAGCATGTGCCACCATGCCCAGCTCTCAGGTGCATTTTCTAGTGATACAGATACAGCCAATCATACTTCCTGGACACCATTTGGCATTTTATAGGCAGTTTCCATTCAAGAGTTATTTTGAGAAATATGACAGACAAATGTCTAGGCAGGCTGGGTAATATGAGTGTATGTAAGTGGCGTGCAGCAGAGATCCAAATGTGACTACCCTGAATTCTGATAACTCTGTAAGCTTCCTCCTTCCCTCCCTAAAGTGAAGCTGGAAATTCAGATGAATGGGCTGTTCTGCTCCCTGACTTCGAACCCTGAGTAGGAAAATGTATATTTGGAAATGTAGACTCTACTAGAGAACGAGAGAAAATAAACCTTTGCTTTACCTGAATAAATGCAAACAAATGTCCCTCTGTCAACGTCATCCAGGCAGCGTACCCCCCATCCCTTCTTCTCGGTTTTGAACACCTGTAGCCTCACTTGAGGACCGTGTTGGACAACTCGATTTTGACACATTTGTCGATTACACTTGCACAACAAGCTGCATTCGTAAATGCTGTCAATTTAAATATGTAAAAGAGAAAATAAAAAAGACACCCCAAAAGCAAAAAGCAATTTATATTGCTACTTCACTGGCACTGAGGGAAGCAGACTAAGTATGAAAGTTCTTTGTGCTAGACTGCCTGGGTTCCCATCATACCCTCTGCATTTATTAGCTGCATTTCCCCCCATTTTAAAAATGGGGATTATACAACAGTCCCTACCTCATAGGGCTGTTTCATGAAGATAAATGAGTTGATATTTCTAAGGTGCTTGACACAAATGCCTGATACATAGTAAATTTTAGCTCTAAAAATATCTGGGAAAGAAATGTCTAGGAGGAAAAATTCTCTATTCCTGTTTCTAAGGGTGTTATATGTTAATATCAACCTTGAAGGGTTGAAAAATGCCTATTTCTCAGATGAGCTGTTCTAGATATAGTGGTTAAGGGGGAAATGGCTACCCAAAGTAGGCTAATCCTAGAGGGACAAGAGCCAGACTCGAAGTAGATGAGTGAGTACACTCTGCATGATAAATATGTGGTCTCTGATTTTTATTTCCAAAAACACTACACAGGGGTTTTTTGTATTATTATTCCTTAATAATTTAGATTTTTGATATTAGAAATAGAGATAAACAGCATTTATAAGACTGTAGACCACAATAAAAAAGTACCCACCTTCACAGATATAAACACCCTGCAACAAATCCTCAAGGTATCTTACCCAGTAGGTATTTGTCTCTGTAGTCTTTTATACTTATATCCAGTGGTTATTGTGTTACTTGACAAGGGACACGTTTTGGCATTCCTTGCTGTCAGTTGAAGACATGCACATTTTGTTCTAAAAGGAAGGCAACAGATGGAGAAGTCAGAATAAAAAAGCACCAAGTTAAGAGACTGTCTTGATACAAGTGCAAATGATATAATAAAAGATATAATTGTATTTAGAACAGTTGTTTGGTTCATGGACCATAGAAAGACTTCTTCCCTAAATAGAATGGGCCTCTCTGAAAGACAGCATCTATCAAAAGTTTATAAGTAATTATAAACTGCACCATAATTTTATCTGCTCATGAAATAAATACTTGACTACATGGATTTTCTTTAACTTTAGGAATGGATTCCTTTCATTTCTTATTCAGTAGAAGGTTGTTTGTGAATATTCTGCTACTCCTGCTCTTCTACAGTAAACTTAACGTGCATCAGAGTCACAAAGGCATAGTTTCGCAGATGTCCTCAGTCCAGTGACATGAAAACAGATTGAAGAGATTGCTGCTGGGTATCTGGCTACTAAAATCTTTTTCTCATACTGTTGCCACACACTTGCAATCATAAAATCAAAAGCACATTTTCCCCTCTAACTATTTAGATAAATATTTAACTTGACTGGGATTTATACCCCATAGAACCTGGGTATCCTGGCTATACGTGACTACGGGTGAGCTGGTCAAAATATCTGGATCTTAGTCTCCTTGGTTGAACAAGTGACTTTCCAGACTTTTCCTCTATCAGTATCTTCTGTATTTTCTACATATAGAATGCATACCAGAGTGGTGGCCACTGTTTGCAGTGGAAAGAAATCAACAAATTCATTAATTTGGATTCTGTTTACAGATATAAAAATGTACAGTTACTTTTCTTATAATTTTGTTTGCAAAGGTTAAAAAGTACATAAAACACAAATAATATGACAAACATCCATATTTCTACCAGTCAGAATTAGCTGTCATTATTTTGTGTAGTACTTATTTTTCTTATATATATAATTTAAAACACATATATCATATATATGAAAAATTAAAATATGTTGGAAAAGCTTTAGATAAAACTAAAATCACAAGAGATATGATGTATCATCCTTTAAACTCTTATACACACACACACACACACACATATATATATATATACCAACAGCATATTGTATTATTTTCCATGTTTTAAAATGATTACCATACTTATTAGACTACAACTTGCTGTTTTTTGCTCAATATAGTGTTTTTGAGACTCATCCATGTTATCTACAAATCTGGTTATTTCCTGTGCAGCTTTAACTTCTACAGCTTTAGCTATTGTTCACAGTTTTTCAGTTTAACAATGTTGCAATGAACATCCTTATTCTTATGCACATATTTATGCATCTGAAAGGTAGTGACTTTCAAATATTTTTTACTGAGACCCACAGTAAAAAAAAAAACATTTACTTCATGATTTTGAATAGGGTTACATAGAGCCTGGAGTGGTGGTGCATGCATGCTTGTAATCCCAGTACTTGGGAGGCTGAGACAGGAGGATCCGGGTTCGTGGCCAGCCTCAGCTATTTAGTGAGGCCCTCCGCAACTTAGTGAGACCCTGTTTCAAAATAAAGAATAAAAATAGGGCTGGGGGTATAGCCTGGAAGTAGAATGACCCTAGGTTCAACCCCTGGTACCGCAAAAAATAAATAAATAAATGAATAAGCATACATACATATTTATACATGTGTATATGTGAATGAACTGAAATATCAGTGGTCTGAAACTACCCTTACTATATATGATACAATTGGGTCTTTTCTATAGTAATTAATTAATTCATTTATTTTTTGGTGCTGGGGCTGAACCCAGGGGCATTCTACCTCTGAGCTACAACCCCCGGCCCTATTTTATTGTTTATTTTGAAATAGGGTCTCATGAGCTGGGCATGGTGGTACACGCTTGTAATCCCAGTTCTTGGGAGGCTGAGACAGGAGGATCCGGGTTCGCGGCCAGCCTCAGCTACTTAGTGAGGCCCTCCGCAACTTAACGAGACCCTGTTTCAAAATAAAGAATAAAAAATAGGGCCGGGGGGTATAGCTTGGAGGTAGAATGCCCCTGGGTTCAATCCCCAGTACTGCAAAAAAAAAAAAAAAAAAAAAAAAAAAGAAATAGGGTCTCACTAAGTTGTGGAGGGCCTCACTAAGTAGCTGAGGCTGGCTGCGAACCTGCTATCCTCCTGTGTCTCAGCCTCCCAACTACTGAGATTACAAGTGTGCGCCACCACGCCTGACTCTAAAGTATTTAATTTACAATATGCTAGTTATACAAGTGAGACTTTAGATAATGAAGGAGAAACCCCAGTGTAGAGAGGGAGGTGGTCTATGGGAGGGGGGGGTAAAGGGAGAATTAATGAAGAAAACACTTCTATTGACATTATGTTCACATGTGAGAACACCAATGCCAATCTCAGTATCATGTATGGGCTAGGGGGGAATGGGGAGGGAGCTGGGAGAAAGCTCACCAAGTGCTGTGTACATGTATGTCACTATCACTAAGAACTATACTATGATGTGAGACTATAATGCACCAATAAAATTATTTTAAAAAAGAACATTAGCATACTAAATTGTTCATTCTATGCTCTAATATCTCCTTGTATTTTGATTTTACAATGTAATGATCAGGAACATAATTAGAATATATCTGTACACCTACATTGGGCCAATAAAATGTAATGATGCAAAAAAAAATAGCTAGTTATAAACCAGGCATGGTGGTGAATGCCTGTAATCCCAGTTACTTGGGAGACTGAGACAAGAGGATTGTAGGTTCGAGGACAGCCTCAGCAACATAGTGAGACTCTCAGCAACCTACTGAGACCCTGCTTCAAAAACAAATAATAAAAAGGAATGAGGGTGTAGCTCAGAGGTAGAATGGCCCTAGGTTCAATCCCCAGTACCACCAAAAATAAATAAATAAATAAATATGTTAGTTACTTGTTATAAACTGTTAAATAATTTTACATCCCATAAACCTGTGGTTTGAAAAACAATACTGTAGATATATCTAAAAATACTGTTGCTGTAAAGTAGGTATACATGTCTTCAATTGCTGTGTAAAAAATCACCCCTTAATTGGCTAGGTATAGAACTCTAATTTTACATTTATTTTCTTTCAGCACTTCAAACTAACATGGCATATGTATATCTTTTTTTGGTCTTCTATTATTTCTAATTTTTTTTTTTTTTT
>PVJS01042523.1:0-17477 GCA_004027185.1 Glis glis | reverse complement strand
AGAGAGAGAGAGAGACAGAGAGACAGAGAGCTGAGGCTGGCCGCGAACCCGGATCCTCCGGTCTCCGCCTCCCAAAGTACTGGGATTACAAGCGTGTGCCACCACGCCCAGCTTAGACCAATGGTTTTTCATGTTTTTTTTTTTTTTGTAGTGTTTTTTCTTAGGCTTGGCAAGCAAATCTGGCACCTACTTACTCTATGTGTTTCCACTTTTGGTAGGGAAAATGTTTCAGTTTCACTGAGTAAGTATACTTTTTTTTTCTTTGAGGTATTAGGTTTATATCTTCTTTAGAGCCAGGTGAATGGATAATTCTTATTTGAGTTGTAACATCTATAAATCCTAAACTCTAAAATATGGTCATTGGAAAGGTACAGTTGATGTGAAAGTGCTATTGATGTGTGTGTGCCTTATCTCACACTGTGAGGTTAACGATAACTTTGGACAAACTTAATTGATGCAAATAAATTAGCACTAATTTATCATTGAAAAGCAGGAACAGCAGTGACTGAGAATCTTAATTGCTTCAAAATAAAAGGAATGATACATGAATAAATTGAATGGTCTATATGAAAATAGTGGACAATCTAGCCATATATTTGCATGCAATCATACCAGGATGCTGAAAGTTTGGCCATTGAATGTCAGCAAGTTTTCATAGCAGAGCATTATCTTTCAATTCTCAGTAAATTTTAGTATTGTGCTAATTTTATTTTATTACTGCATTTAATAACCTTAAAGCCTCCTTAGTAGTAAGTAGCCTTTCATTATATAATTAATATCTTTCTTTAATATCCTAATACAATGACTCAAGCTTCCATTTCAAATTACCGTGGGAAGTCTAAAAATATCCCTTACCAGTTTTTCAAGGATTTCCAGAAGGTTCCAGATGTAGAAGAGGTGGCCAGAGATCTCTTTTTTCTCCCAAGCACCTCTCTTTTGGATTTCCCTATGAATATTTGATCATATGCTAGTAATATCCCCTCTTGAAACTACTGTTAGACTTCTGCCAACCTTGCCAGTGGTTGGCCACATACCTTCTTCATTTCTCAATGTACTATATACATAAATATTTCTTTAATTGAACGTTTGAAATCATGGTGGCAATCTACAGTAGAACAAACAACAGAAGACAACCTAAAACCACTATTCTTATAATTCCTGGCCATCTCTGCCTTGGTGATTCCATATGATTATAACTTTCCTTGATTTTTGCCTAATATTTTGCTAATAGGATTCCAGTTACTATTCTGAACATTCTTCTCCCTCATAATTAAAATTTTGCAAAGGTCTTGAAATGAGGTTCAGAATTACGCTTCATTAACATATCCTTGTTCAAATTCTTAGGTCATGTTTTCCCACTAAGTTGAGAAAAATCTAAGCATCCCCCTTTTCTCTCTTTCTCTCTTTCTCTAATGTATATATGTAGAAATGAAAGTCATGGAATGACTTGGGACTCACCTATGACATCAGAAGAAAGCAGTTGCATTTTTGGTATATTCCTAGTAGCTCATCAGAAGGAATTTTGTATGCATCCCTGATTATTCTTTGTTAACAATTATTCTTGTGTCTGTTATTCATGCATTATATATGAGTAGTCATATCGCTGGTGCAAATTTAAACTATTTTTATCTGTATATAAATATTACTTTGGTGTGATTAGATTGACATATTAAAATAATTTTAAACTTGATTTAAGTATAGAATTCCATGGTTAATGAATAGAATTCTCTTAATACATTTTAGATTTTTAGATTCTAGAAATTCAAGACTTTCAAGTGAAAATAGGGTATGTTTTATCCTGGTGGTAGTGAAAACTTGTTTTTTAGGGTTTTTTTTTGTATATTCAGATTTCTTGATAAAGCCTGATAACTTTTTCTTGGGAAAACAACCTGTGTAACATAGCTCAATTTTTTTTTCTACATAAATTCTTTGAAATTCTATAGGACTGGATGAAATAAGAAAAAACTGTAGTTTGTTTGTGAATATTAACATGAGTAAAAATATGAGTTAAACCCTCTTCCAGAGACTATTTTCAGCAATCATTTCTATAGTTCTTTACTAGAGAAGTTTCTGAATTTGTAGAGCGCTGGACACCAGCAGGAGTTCTCTCATGAGTGTCCCGTCCTGAGTGTGAAGCCGACTTTGAGTGTTGCTTTGTTCAACTGCCATTTGCTAGGGATGGCCGTTCTTCTCTACCTTTGGGAGAGAGAGAGGGGAAGATGCAGTCTGAGTGGTAAAAACAAAAACAAAACCCACATGCCTCTCTTTCATTTTATTAAAAGATGTCCAAGTGACTTTATTTTAAAGAATTTTTATGATTTCATGGAGCTTGGAAAGACCTCAGTGGCCATCCCATGAGTTCACCCATCATGTAAAAACTTATTATTCATCTGTATCCTCATTGTATATCATAATCCTTATAAAATAATGTCTTCCTGTGCACCCCAAATCCTTTCTTATATGCTTAAAGTTTTGTCTTTTCATACAAGGCTTTTCCTTTGAATGCAGTCTCTGGGTTCTATTCCTTATTTCTTTCTGGCCTCCCTCTCTCTTTTTCTCCCATCCTTTCTGCTTGGCTTTCTTCTCTGAGGAAGTAGATATCCCTAAGTGTATGTTCGAAGGGGTTCAATTAATCCTGATATATATTTAATTCCATAGTAAGATACTTTGATATCATTCCTGTTCTCAAGTTATTCTGAAGCTTTTTTATTTTTTCCTGAGTTGGGAACTCAACACCCTAAAGTTTGGCTTTTTTGTTTTTCTATATAGGTATTCTTTGATTAATAAACTTCATTGTAGCACAAAATTTAAGGTTTATGGGCAATACTCTATGAAACCTTGGCTGTTATCTTAAATAGTTATTTGTGCTTCTCCCTTGGCAAATTCTGCTGTGTATATGTTTTTTTCAATCGGATAGAGAACTTTAAGTAAAGCATTGTGATTGATCTGAAGACTATCTAACTCAATCTAAAATTATACTAAGTTGTCACTGTACACCTCTTCCATGTTTAATGCTACATTGTAGATTAGTAACAATAGTAATAGCTAGTGCCTGGTGAGCTTGAAGATATTTTAAAATCAAACATTTGATGATTAACCTCACTTCTATCCTTCTCTCTCTCTCTCAGATTGAATGCAATTAAAAATATAGACACAAGTTATATGCATTATCAAATTAATTTTTTTTTGTGGTACCAGGGATTGAACCCAGGGGCGTTCTACCTCCGCGCTACACCCCCGGCCCTATTTTTTTATACTTTATTTTGAAACCGGGTCTCATGAAGTTGTGGAGGGTCTCACTAGGTAGAGAGAGAGAGACAGGGAGAGAGAGAGAGAGAGAGAGAGCAAGCGCGCTGAGGCTGGCCGTGAACCCGGATCCTCTGGTCTCCGCCTCCCCAAGTACTGGGATTACAAGCGGGCGCCACCACGCCCAGCCTTCAAATTAATTTTTATAAGGCTGAATTATAGTCCTGCCATCACAGTCATATTTCCTGAGACCTGTTTTTACAGCAAGTATTTGGGGGTGATTATCTAAGAAGAGACTCAAAGCCTTAAAGTTAATATTAATTTGGCCAGATTCCAGGGGAATCAGTGTGGTATATACAAAAGAGGAGGTAGGTTTCTAGTTCTAGGCAAGTCATGGGCTGGAATCTCGTTGGGATTCCTGCAAGGTGGTAGGGACAAGCAGAGATTTCTTCTCTTTGGGGGACAGGTTATTTCAAAAGGGGAGTTCTTGAAGAGTAGAGTTACACTTGCCTGGTGTTTTTCTAAACTTTACCAATCAGATAAGTCATTCTTTCTCTCTGAGAAAGGAAATTGAGAGAGAAAACTCTTTTTTCAATAGGTTTTGAAAAAGGGTGGCCAATCTTACTTCACAGGCAAAAGTAGAAACAACTGAAGAGGGAGAGACGATTCCTGCTTTAATAACTGACATTTAATGAGCATTTATGTATCAGGCACTGTGTAAAGTACTTGACATTTATAGTGTAAATGTAAAGCCACAGAATAACCCAATAGGATACTTACAGAAAATTATCTAGCATTCTTTCACCGTTATTCTGTAATACCCTTTCTTTCCTTAGGAGAACCAGTCTTATCTGATCCATAGTATTCGAGTAGAGCTTCCAAATATGTACCCACTGGGGTGGTACAGCCTGAGCTGGGCCACCATGGTTCTTTACGCCTCCCCCAGGTGGAGTAATGTGGTCAGAGGATGAATATCTGCCCCAAAGCAGTTGGAGTTAACTGAAAATAAAGATAACTTTGTCTCCTTCATTCTGATATTTATATATTTTTTTAGAAATGAAGTCAAAGAATTTATAGTCAAGCTCAAAATAGGTGTTACCTTTGCAGAGCCTCTGAAAGATCATAGATTTTTTTGAATATTCAAATGGTAAATTATATTAAGACATTTCTTCATTTTCCTAATCAGAACTTAACTCAGATCCAGATACATGGTAGATGCTATTAGCTAAAAACATAGATAAATTTAAGAAGGACTGATGGATAATTCGGCAGATGATTTATTAAATTTGGAAGTTAGCAATGGTTATAAAACTGTTCTACAAGCCCCTTCATGAGAACAAAATTCTCTTGAAAATCTTGGTCATAGATCTTAACATTGCAAGGATACTATGCTTTTTACCTGACTTTGATCTTCATCTTTAATGTCAGTTTTACCATGATTTAACATGTTGTGTTCCTAGAAACCTTTAATTCCTCTTTCTGACACTCTTCCCAAGCTCATTCTTTACATAATTGCCATCACTTTCTTCTTCACACGCAAACCGGTTAGCATTATGCAAACATGGTAGGCTTGGAGGTGTATTTGCCTTTAGCTATTCTTCCTGTATTCTTAAGATCACTTTCCCTCTGCAGTATAAGTTGATAGACTTACTAAAGGCATCATTGTAGCTAGTTTACTAGAGACCACGTTTTCCCACTAAGTAATTACAAATAAACACAAAATTGATATAGAAAAATCATCTTAATACAATTACATGGAATATTTTGTTTGATACTCCTTGGGGGCGGCTGCACAAGATAATCCTTTAATACTCTGGCATTCCTGTGATCCTTGGCAAGCGTCATCATTTTTATTTTATGGAAACGAGGATGAGAAATAGATACCAATTAATTTGCCTTAAGTTACATGGACTCTACCTTCACCCCAGTGAGATAGACACAAATGCTGTCTCCTTTGCTCCCTGGATCATCTTTCTTCATGATTTATGTCTACCTGAGATATAATATCACAGACAGTGCCTTGAGAGGTTATTCTTAGGTAAATGCCCATTAAGCAATTGTGGATTTGATCTATGTAGATGATTCTTATAGAACCTTTTGATATTTTATTAATCATAATGTACTGGCATGTGATCTTAAATGCCAAAATACAATACCATATAGATCAAGCATTATATTGTACAAGATAATTGGCAGAATCACTTGGGCTAATGTGGTTTTTATGTTAACACAGCCATCTCTATGTTCGGATGACCTTGAGGTATAAGAAGATTAGAAGCTGTACTAATTAGTTAGTGGGCCTCACATCATATATCACATTACAGTTGTGAGAAAATAAATAGAACCGTAGTTTCTATGCTTATAAACCTATGTTTCTCTTCACTTAATTGAATAGGTAGACTTCCAAAAAATTCTTTCAGAAAAGATAAAAAAAACTTTTAAGAACAAATCTGCCTTCAGATACTTGTCATTTAATATTGTGATTTCAAGGGGATAAATTCTTTCTGTAGTGTCTGTGTGATCTTTGGCCATATTAGCTACCTTTCCTTTTTCCTTGAAATGAGCAGATTCTTGGCTTATTGACTTCTATATACTAAATGACACAATATCTTGGAAAGTGCCTCATTGATTTTTGTTGAGTTTGTTGGTATATAAGATAATCATTGAAATTTAAGTGTTGAAATAGTCACTATGAGGAACGTTGAGGACAATTAAATAAAATCTTAATCTAAATTCAGGATGAATTGATATTTATACAAGATGTCAGTAGTTCAGAGATAAATAAAACAAGTCATTTCTGTTCTGATTTTTACTCAGCCATATTGAAAACAAGTGTTTGCAATAAAACAACATCGATTTTGGTCCCAAGGCAGAGAGCTTTTTCCCCAAGTCATAGCAACTCCAACTTAAAACCAAAGACCAAATTCTTAAAATACTTTCCATACAGGGACCAAGTCTCAATTTTCTTTTTTACTTATTCAACTCCAACAGAATTAGATTGTACGTAATGATGTCAAAAATTTTTCCAGGTATAAAATATTTTAGATAACTATAAAGCAATAAAGTAGCAAATGATAAATGAGACAGAAATGAATTTATATATAAAATGGTTTATCATCAGTTATGCTAGCTGATATCCTGGAAATAGTGCTTGAAGTAATATTATATGATTTAGCTGCAAGTATGTATGGCAATAAATTCAAGTCTAGAGTTATCCTTCAGTCATATAAAATATTGAACACAGCATATCATTTTAAAATGATGTGTAGTGCACCATGTGGAGAGCAAAATGACAATCTACGATAATACTTTCTGACCCTGACTCTCCAACAAAGCCACAGTTTAACTGGTTTATTGACAGGATAGATTATTATAGATTAGAGTGGTTCACAAAAGATGGCAGCTCCAATTTTTCTGTAATAGTTTAACTGAGCTATTCTTGAAAATCCTTCATCCAAGCAACTCCAAACATTACTAATAGGTAGTCTTATGTCTAAACATTTATCTGGTAACTTTTTATTTGCAAGGACTTTGGAATCTTAATTAGTATTCATTAATTATTCCTGTGAGAAGTCCTAGCATATTTAAGTCATTTAAAAGTGAGGTACTAAAGCCTGGGAAGTCTGATTAACCCCTCCGAAGGAATGCCCTGAGAACACTTGTCCTCCAAGGCTCCACTCTGTCCTTGGCCAACTGACTCATTAATATCTTGAATAAGGGGAACCACAAAATCAGCCTTTTCAGAACCATTTCATGTGGGGCAAGCAGCTTGACCTCCATTTGTTTCTGTCCTTACATGATTGTAAGTAAAAATATCTCCGACTTTCATCATTTTTCTTGCTTTACAGAAAGATCTCATTTATGTATTATTTTGCTTTTCCAGAAAAGATCTATGTATATCAAATATAATTAAACACATCTTTGTTAGTGCAAACACTTTGACAAAAGGGCTTCATTTCATGTGTAGGGGATATTGTATTTTCTTAGAAACCCAAACCCTTTGAATTCTCTTCATATGTTTCTGTGGAATATTTAGCAACTGAAATCTCCTTCATTTAAAGTGTCATGAACAACAGATGGTGCCCCTAAAAAGACTAGTTTCATATTCCAGTTATTTTGCAATAAACCAATGTCCTTGAATTGTATTTATAAGTAAACTTACTGCTGGTGAATACAGAACAGAAAACCAAATGAACTAGAAATGGAAGATAATAAATAATAATTTTTAAGTTTCAGTAATTTCATTGTTGCCATCTATGATATCGATCCTGGTGAGAATTAGAAAGGTGGAATTTTAGTATCTTTAAGTTCATCACCTATCCACACAATCTGAGATTGAATGAAAGTTTCTTGTGCAACTTTTCAAGGTAGATATGTGTTTGAGATTCTCGTGTGAATTTCCCTGAACTCTTGAAGGCAGTTTCTCCACCTGCATCTAAGCCTTCAGCTCTTCGTAGCCTGCATTGCACTCACTGTGGACTTGCATTTTGCTTGTCTGTGGGACACTGGGTGCTACTGACCTGAAAAGAGCTACAGTTACAATGTCTTGCCACTTGATTATCTTATTTCTATCAAACCTGGCCATCCCATCTAACAAACCTGGCCATCCCTGGCTTTAAGAATATGAACTGGGGCTGGGCGTGGTGGGACACGCTTGTAATCCCAGTACTTGGGAGGCTGAGACAGGAGGATCACAGGTTCGCAGCCAGCTTCAGCTACTTAGTGAGGCCCTCTGTAACTTAATGAGACCCTGTTTCAAAATAAAGAATAAAAAAATAGGGCTGGAGGTGAAGCTCGGAGGTAGAATTCCCCTGGGTTCCATCCCCAGTTCCACAAAAAACAAAAAAGAATATGGGCTGGGCATGGTGGTGCACACCTGTAATCCTAGTACTTGGAAGGCTGAGATAGGAGGATCACAGGTTCAAGGCCAGCCTCAACAACTTAGCAAGGCCCTCTGAAACTTAGTGAGACCTGTTTCAAAATACATGCATATCCATGTTTATAACTGCAAAAATCACACACTAGCCAAATTATGGAACCAACCTAGGTGTCTATCAACAGATAAATGGATTACAAAATTATGGGATATATACACAGTGGAATTATATTCAGCAGTAAAGAAGAACAAAATTATGTAATTTGCAGGAAAATGGATGGACTTGGAGAACATTATGTGAAATTAGCCAGCCACAGAAAGTGAAGGGTCATGTGCTTTCTCTCATATATGGAAGCTAGGGAGTAATGGGAATACAAGAGGAACTTTAGATATGGAGGAAAAACCCCAGTGGAACAATGGAGGGAGGGGGTCTAGAGGAGGTTGGTGAGGGGAATCAGTAAAAGAGACACTTCCACTGAAGTAATGTACATATGTGAAGTTACCAATGCCAATCTCATTATCGTGTACTAGAAAGAGGAGGGAGTAGCGAGGGAGCCGGGCAGAAGCTCACCAAGTGCTGTGTGCATGTATGTCCCTATCACCCTGAACTATATTATGATGTGAGACTACAATGCATCAATAAAAGTATGTTTTTAAAAAAATGGCTGGGGGTGTAGCTCAGAGGTAGAATGCCCCTGGGTTCAACCCCCAGTACCACAAAAATAAATAAATAAATAAATAAATAAATAAATAAATAAATATTTTAAAAAATATAGAATGGTTGTGGTTTCAAATATAATTAAGCCTAGGACTGAGAGAGGTGAGAATTTATGTAATTTGTACATGTTTGCTATAGATAATACTTGGGATCTGAAAACACCTACATTTTGAATAAATTTATTCCCTTCAAATTTATGGTAATTTTTTCCAGTCCTCACAACTGTCTTGTGTTATTCTTCCTGAACATTTCCTGGGATGCTCAGCATTACTCCCTTCTGTGCCTCTACTCTAGCTAATACAAGGAAAGAAAAAAGGAGTGAAACTAAGTTTTGCCTGTGTTTAAATCTCACATGCTGGGCACAGTGGTGCATGCCTGTAATTCCAGAACTTGGGAGACTGAGACAGGAGGATCACAGGCTCATGGCCAGCCTCAGCAACTTAGCAAGAACCTCAGCAACTTAGTGAGACCCTGTTTCAAAATAAAAAATAAAATAGGGCTGGGGGTGTAGCTTGGCGGTAGAATGCCTCCAGGTTTAACCTTCAGTAACCATCCCAATAAATAAATAAATAAAACAAACCCCTTCACTTATAGGGGAGACAATGACAAAATACTACAAGGAAGATATTTGTTGGAGGAATATTCAACTTAAAGGATTTTTTTGATGAGATGAACATTTTAATCAAATTGAGTAAAACAGATTGCCCTGGGTAATAGGGATAGGATTTACCAGTTGAAAGCCGGAGGAGGAAAAGGAGGAGGAGGAAGAAAGAAAAAGAAAAGGCCAGCCTTCTTGAGAAAGAAGGAATTTTTCACCAGATGCCGTTGGACTTGACCTGCACTGTCACTCGTCCTGGGTCTCCAGCTCCATGGGCCTGTGTGTGTGTGTGTGTGTGTGTGTGTGTGTGTGTGTATAACTGGGAATGGAAACCAGGGGTATTCTACCTCTGAGCTACACTGCCAGCTCTATTTTATTTTTTGAAACAGAGTCTTGTTAAAGGTTGGAGGTTAAATTGCTAGAGGTTTCACTAAGTTGCTGAGGCTGGCCTTGAAACTGTGATCCTCCTGTCTCAGCCTCCCAAGTGCTGGGATTAGTCTTGTGCTACTACACCCAGCTTCACCAAACAAACTCTTATTATGAGCAATTTCGTGTCTATGTTACACATATTGTTTTAATACCATTGATGGAGAATTCAATAATTCTAGAAGAAAAAGGACAAGACAATAAGTAAATCAAACTTCAAGACAGATGTCTCCCAGGAAGGTGTGTTGAGGCTCCCCGAGGCAGCAAATGTAAAAGTAATGGGAGGTGTGGATGTAATTGCTGCCCTATCTGTGCCTGAAGCATTTCCTGTTTCCTATTACATGTTTTGCTGAATGGTTTTGTTAAGTGATTTCTTTCTTTGCTTCCCCTCCCACTTTCCTTTTGAATCTGGCTTTTAAAAATCTCTATAATTAATTTCTCTTTGATAACTTTTCTCCTTTTGTTCTCATCATTCCTAGATATTCTTTTATAATAAAATGGAAATTGAATTTTTAACTAGCAATGTATGCTTTTCATCTACATATCAGTTAGCATCATCACCATTATCAGGCTCATTATCACTGCAGGGTTTTGTGCATTTGCTGTGTGCTACTTTTCTAGACACAAAGTTTATGGAGAAGACACAATTTATAAGAGCTTAAAGAAGAACAGAGAGAGCAAATAAATAGAGGATTTGTAAACATAAAGCAGGTGTTCAGGTTAATAAAATGGTATATTACCGCTTTGTCATAATTGTGTAAGTGATTTCCAAACACAAGAAAATGCAGGAACCACTGTTACATTTTAAAAACTAGCATTAAATTGTTTTTATACTACTATCTGTAAACTACCGTGTTCCTTGGTCTGAAGAATGTAACTTGGTCTGTTCCAGCCTTTTTTTTTTTTTTTTTTGGTACTGGGGATTGAACCCAGGGCTTCACCCCAGCCTTATTTATTTATTTATTTGTACTTGGGATTGAGCCCAGAGACATTCTACCTCTGAACTAGTCCCCCTTTTTTTGGTTTTGAAACAGGACAGGTTGCTGAGAGTCTTGTGACGCTTTCAAGGCCGTCCTTCCCCTGTCTCAGCCTCGCAAGTACTGGTATTACTGGCATGTATTCCCATGCCCAGCTTATTTTTTATTTTGAAACCAGGTCTTACTAAATTCTGGAGGCTGGCTTTGAACCTGCAATTCTCCTGTCTCAGTCTCCCATTATGGGACTACAGTTGTGTACCACTATGCCTAGCTTCTTTTATAGCGTTTTGAGGTTTTGCATCCATAGGCATCCAAAGCCCTGTTCTCAGTGTCTATTCCCACCAGGACCTCCATGAGTTATTAATAATGGTCTGATGCACTCTACTTGCCAGCTATGAGTAGAATCTTCTTCCCAGGAAATCTGTAGTCAATTGTCATTGTTCTGCAGTGAGTGCTGTGTGTCCTGCATCAACTCAAACATGTTCTTCCATGCTACAACAGATGTCCTGGGTCAACTCAAACCTAATCTTCCATTTTGATACATTTAAAAGCAAGGAGACTTTTCCTAAAGTGTTCACTCTCATGATCCATTTAGCAAAGCTTCTTCAGGAAACTGGTAATAGCAATCCACAAAGCGAGATAAGTCCTTCATATTGCTCTTTTAGTAGTTTTTGTCTCCTGTACTATTTTGACTACGTTCTTACTGAAAAGTATGTGCTATTCGTTTTTCCCAAGTAATTTTTTTCCTTTGGTAATGGCTTTAATTAGTGAGGCTAGAAGTTGTATCTCAGACTGGCCAAAATGTAAACTCGATGTAGCACCAGTATCTACTCATAACTTTATGGTGGTTTTAGCTAATACAGATAAAAGCAACCAAGGGACTGTATATGGAGCTTGTTTATCATTATTATATATTTTTTCATGTATCCAGTGAGCATTGGGGGTTGGGTCTGTCATTTCTGAATTTCGTTGTTGACTTTGACCTCTAGCAAAGGTTTGCAGCACAGCTGCTGACTCATGCCCAGGGACACTTGGTAGTGACCCAGGCATCCAAGGTGTCATTTCCAGTCCCTGCATCTTTTCCCCAAATAACGCTTTCAAAGAGCTTCAGTGAGTCAGAGTCATTCGAGAGAATCTCACTTTGAATGCCAACTGTATCATCTTCATTAATATAAAAAAAATGACAAAATTCAATTTTCATTCATAATAAAATGAACTTCCAGGAAACTAGAAAAATAATTTCTTCAATTTCAGGGCTTCTTATAAGAAAAAGCCACGCCCCCCACTCTGTAATTAATCTCAGACTTAATCATCAAAAACTGAATGCTTTTCCCCTAAGATCAAGTGGAAAGTGAGACTGTCTGCCTTGATACTTCCTTTTAACATTTCTAATATCATACTGTCCATTTTTAGAATTCCTTTGCTTCTTTTTTTTCCCATCTACATAGCTACCAGTTTTTTGCTGAAATTTTCTCTCTTCATGCATGTTGTCCACATTTGCCGCTGGATCTGATAGCATTTTATTGCATATATTTTTGAAGTTCATCTTTAGTAATTCCAATTTCTGATCCAATTCTGGGTCTTCTTTTTCTTTTGATACTTTTCTGTCTTGACCACGGGCCACATTTTCATGTTTCTTTGTATGTATTATAATGTTTGATTGAGTAGAGAACATTTTGTATAAAAGGAGAGTAGACATGAAGTTAATATTTACCTTCTAAAAAGTGCTTGCCACTTCTGTCAGGCTGGGAAAGGGAACTTAAGTTAATGGGGCCATCTGATATTTTTGAGCTTACCCATTCATTCACTCATTCATTCATTCATTCATTCATTCATTCATTCACCTTTCATTTGATTCATTTCACCACTGGCTTCGCTTCAATAGTTTCAAAGGTGGGATCTGTGATGTTTGGAGACTAAGTACTGTAAAGATTCCAGAAAGTTCTTAGTGCTTACAGGTAAAGTACTAGCTTTCCTCACTCTGAGTGATCTTTCTCTGTTTTCTGACTGCCAGCTTTTTGGGTTGCTGGGGACTTGTTTTTTTACTAGGTGAAAAACTATAGAAAGGACTGGCATGTGAGTGCAGGCACATTCTGTGACTGGCTCCTTTGAATTCGAATGTGCAATGCGTTATGGTGGTTAGAAGTTTGTTATAAATTCTATTCATTCCTTCTTAAACCCATCTGTGCTCCATTTGTCCTCATTCTTGTCCCTGTGCCTGGGATATAAGCAGCTGTGCTCTCTGTCCATATGAAGGGCTTTCTTTTTCTTGAATTAATTTATTTAGTTTTATTGTATCTTCAGATTTATTGGCTTAAAAATTAAGACTTTGCAGCTTATTTGATATGTTTTAGTTGTTGAAGTGGGAGCTATGGTCTTTTTTGACTTTCTGTATTCTAACGACTTCTTGTTCTAGTGCTGTTTTATCTTTCTACTTAGAATTGTGTGCTTTGGCTATTAAACTGTGATATTTCCTATCTAATAATGAAATCATTTAAAAACACAGATTAGCATCCGAGTTAAACTTTTTCTGTACCTCACACGTTTTTATGTAATTCTTCTATTGGAATTAAGTTCCAAATATTTCAAATACAGTTTTGATTGTATGTGTGCACACATACATGTTTAATTATCATTATATTTTTGTACTGAGAATTGAAGCCAGGGGCATTCTATCGCTGAGCTACACCCCCAGCCCTTTTTATTTTTATTTTGAAACAGGGTGTCACTTAACTGCTGAAGCTGGTCTCAAACCTGTAATCATCCTATCTTACTTAGCCTTGGAAGTACTAGGATTACAGGCGTGCACCACCACACTCAGCTCACATATGTTTAATTCTAGTTTTACCTGTGGTTAGAGAGTATGGTCAGAACAATTTCTGGTTTGGGGAGATTCTAGGGATTCTCTTTAAGTCTTAACACTTGATGGCACCATCCTTGAGTCAGGGTACCAAGATTGTCCACCATAGCACTTAGCAATTAATATTTATTAAATGAAAGAAAGAAGCTTTTTCTTCTTTATGGGTACATGCTAACCATATACTTTGAAAAAGCTATATGTAGATCTGAAGCTAGAACTATATTATTGATCAATTTTGAATTTCTAATTTTTTCCTAATTGATCAAAGATTGACTCGTTAACTTATGTTCTGTTAATTTCTTGTTATATTTTCTAAAAAACTTCAATTTTATACTGTACTTTACTCTTTTTTAATACATACTGGTTCATGCTAGTTACACTTTTTTCTTATTATTCTTTGTATTTTATTCTTTCCCCCAGTTAATTATCTTTGCATTTGCATAACTTTGAGATTAATTGAGACTTTTGCATTCTTTGTGTTTGGTAAACATTTTTGCATGCTTAAATTTAAAACATTTTTTGTCATTTAAAAAAATGTGATCCTATGAACTACATTATGATGTAAGACTATAAT
The DNA here is from genome assembly GCA_004027185.1 of Glis glis. NCBI lineage: Eukaryota > Metazoa > Chordata > Mammalia > Rodentia > Gliridae > Glis > Glis glis. Next base: position 3,202 of record PVJS01042523.1, on the reverse strand, counting down.
GCACCAATAAAAGTATAAAAAAGTGTGATCCTCATAAACAATGTCTAGGTGTTTTTCGTAATTCCGTTAAAGGTTAATAGTGAACCATTTGTCTTTCATCCATTTTCATTTGTTGACATAACTGTGGACTTTGCTTGATACTTCCATATTGTTTTCTATTTTCGACTCACTTTTCTTCCTCTCAACATTCTGAGCCTGTATCTTCTTTTCCTTTTCCTTCTTTTCTTCCCTATTCTCTCCTCTTCCTCCTTTTTCATTTATCTTTTGCTATGTGCACTTTTTCGTTGTTACCTTTGTTTCTTTTATAATTGTCTTCTAATTTTATATTATTTTAAATTTTAACCTTTAATTTTAAAAGATGCTTCACCCTACATTTTAATAATCTTCTGGGTAGAAAATAAATCATTATTTCTTGACTGCTCAACCATAAAGTACAAATAATACAAAACATGTATCTGACTTGGCTGCAAACTGTAATGGTCATTTGATATGCACAGTTCTTACTATTAGTGCCAATTTTTCCCTATTCCTGCAATAGGCTGACATTGATTTTCAGCATTGTTAAGAGTGTTCATTTTTTCCTGCATTTTCATAGCAATTTTCTTTGGAAACTGAACAAGGCTGATTCATGCATGCATTACTAGATGGATGCTATTTTCTGAATTGCCTCTGTTAAAATTTCTAATGGTCGGCAAAACATAGAAACGTTATTGGTTTTCCTGATTTACCTTTTATTTAGTTTATTTACTAAACTGTCATATTAATTCAACTGAATTTTCAACTGACTTTCTATAATTTCCTGATCATTAAATTATCATCTAGAAATAATAAAAATTTTGGATGCAGTTTTCCAGATTTAATGTTCCTAAATTATCTCTTCTGTCTTATTTAATCAGGAACACAATTACTTTATCAATCACTACATTATTTTTTAAACAAATGTTTACAATCTGGGCGCAATGGCACACACTTGTAATCCCAGTACTTGGGAGTTTGAGATGGGAGGATGGCAGTTCCGAGTGGCAATTTAGCAAGACTCTATTTCAAAATAAAAAATAAAATAGGACTGGAGGATGTAACTCAGAGGTAGAATACCCCTGGGTTTATTCCCCAGTACCACACATACACATGAAAAGTTTACAAGCTAACTGTATAATAATCAGATATTGAGTATTTCGATTTTGCAAATGTCCATATCTGTAGCTTCTGTATTCCTTCTTTTTTCTTTGGATCATTTCAAATCAACTAGGTCCTCTTCAGTATTTCCCCAAATCACTAACTTGGCTCTGAGATCATGTTTCTAAATTCCTTAAGACCTCAAGTTAGGGTTAATCTGCACCCAGTGTTTTTCATATTCTCGTGGAGGAGCTACAGGCTCTCTCCCACGTTGTCCTCACCTATGGCATGTTTCAGTACTCTCCCTAAAATGCTAGTCTCACCCTCTGTTCTGTAGATTGCAGCATAGAGATTGTCTTTAGATGAACAAGGACAGCTGTGGAGATTCCTCATTACCCTACCCAAGGTGTTAATCTAATATAAGCAGTATTTACAGGCTAACACACAGGCTTTCAAAAGTAGATTTGTGTGTATTGTGGGAACAACAGACAAATAAGCAAGTAGTGGAAGCAGTACTAGTCTCAGGTCAGGATATTGCTTTGGGCTCAGCGTCCTCCCTTGAATGAGCTTGGCTAGTAGTTAATATGATAGTTCTTACTCCATTTGGACAATGGTTTGACCACTAGCCCATCTCAAAAAAAAGGCAAAGGGACCCATTGGGCTTAGGTTCGACCACCCCATAGCAGATATTGGTGATCAGGACTTAGTTCGCTTAGAGTTTGGTCTCCTAAACCTAATCCTTTGGGGGGAGATGTCTATGCCCAGCCTTCCCCTTCTTCATTGATAGGAGCTAATTGTCTCTGTTTAATGGAAATCTTCCTCTTACCAAGGCATTTTTCCATGTTGGTTAGAAGAAAAATAGTGAGATGTAGTGGTATCAGCTATCACAGGAAGTCAGGAAATTTCTGTTCTCTAATGGAGACTGTTCTTCATTTGTTTGGGAATCTTTGGCAAAAGCAGGAAAGAGGTAAGATGGAGCAATGATGTATGTTGTGACAAAATGCCTGAAAAAAATCAAGAATAGAGGAAGTAGAGCATTTAAGTAAGAATAAAAGTGCTCAAGCAGAGGAAAGTTCTTATTATTCTTTCCAGATAACAGAATACTGGGGAATTCAGGTATTCACAGATCTGCTAAATCATCTGACCTAAAAAGTACCCATAGCTAAATTTATTGCTTCTTTTGCTGATTATCTGATTTTTCAGAAATGAGAACTAGAAAATTGGAAGCTGCTACTTTGAACCCAATTCTGGGATATAAGGTAGACTTGACTGATGAGTTGGAAGTTCTAGAACTTGGGAGAGACATAACTAAGCCTCTGGGTTCAATCCCCAGTAACACACACACAACACACACACACACACACACACACACACACACACACACACACACACATACACACACAATTAATAACTTAAAAAACTTAAATGCCATGTATGATCTTTGATTATATCTTGATATTAAATGTACATTGAGATATTCTGAGATAAAATGGTGAAAACATGAATATGGGCAGATTATTAAATATTAGGTACTTGTTTCTAAATTTGATAAGATTTGATAGTTTGGCTATATAAGAGAATGCCCTTTTTAACTTAGGAATACATATTATATTAAATTCTTCTATTTATATAAAAGTGTGTATGTGTGTGTGTGTTACTCAGGATTGAAACCAGGGGTGCTTCCCTCTGAGCTATAACCCCAGCCCTTTTTATTTTTATTTTGAGTTGCATGAACTTTGGGAGAAAGCAGTTTGCAATTGATAAGCATGGCTTGGACTATCCCAAGTAATGTCCAGAAGGCATCTGCTGGACTCCAGGGTCCCCAGTGCCCACAAGAGTGTTCTGCCTTTTTTCCCCTTCCCTGTTCTCTTTACAATAAACTCCCTGCTTGCTGGGCCCTCTACCCAGTGCCATGAAAGGGCCTGGTGGACTGGCAGAAGCCTGCTCTGTAGTACCGGGCCTCTCCCACGTGGCAGTAATTCAGCATATTAATGGCAAAGATGGCGCTGGCAAATTCCTCAGGGGGAGGTCCCGCAGGTAGTTCCGGAGGTAGCCTCAAGAGGGCTGTGATAGGTAGTTACCTCCT
>PVJS01042522.1:0-17476 GCA_004027185.1 Glis glis | reverse complement strand
GAGTTTCAGTTCCAAGAGCAGGAGGCCGAGAAGATCGAGCTCTTCGGAGAAAGGCGGAGCCGGCGGCTGACGATCTCAGGCGAGAGCAGATGCGCTTTACTCCGAACGAGTCGCACACACTCTACGTGGCTTCTCCCTCTTTATCTAAGTCCGCACCTATCAGAATCCTGCTGCCTACATTCAGGGCAGGGCTTTCTCTTTAATCTGCTGTTACACACCCAAAATCACATAATCTTGGGTGTGTCATGATCAGGTCAAGTTGACAACTTAGATTAACTATCACAAACACTGACCATTTTAGGACTGAGTTATAAGAACCAATGCACAATGCAGGGTATATCTAGACGCCACACTCCACAAGCGTCAGTCCAATTCTAAATGCTTGCTTGGTTTTGGACAGAACGAAGACCACCCCTTCCCTGCCACTTTGGTTAATTGACTTTTTCACATGTCGGCAGCTTGCTTTGTGATCAAGTGCTTATCACCCTTACGACTATGGAAAGAAGAAAATTGAACTATTCTTTAAATATACATATTCATGAATTTTTTCAATAAATATTTAATAGGAAGCTATTGTATTCCAAGAATCAGGCCAGGCACTGAGCGTACCCCCATTACAGGTGTTCTGCACGTGAGGCCAGGCTTAGTGGCCTGGTAGGATAATACTAACTGGAACCAAAAGGTAATATCCTGGTTCATCTACTCATGGGAATCCCAGTCCTACTCTAATCCCTCTCCCTGGTTTGGGGTGTTCAGTGGAGCATGTCAGGTGCCTGCAAAGAGCAGTCTTCCTCCACCTCTCCCAACTAAGGTTACATACCTTGCACGGCCGAGAATTCACCATCAGGGATGTAGCTCCCAAGGAACACGTGAGCTCTGCATTGGTGAGCACCAAGAGAGGGACCAGGCCACTTGAGTTTGGTGTCAGGGTCAAAGGGTGAGGGAAATGCCAGAAACAGGAAGCCACCCTAGAGAGGTCAGGAGCCATGCAAGGCACAGAGCAGGAGTCTGAGGATTTGCCTTGAATGGGGCTCGGGGCAGGGCTCCCACCTGCACACCCAGGTTGGGCACTGCCAGCTCCAGGTGTTCCATTCACACAGTCACCAGGAGTGTGCTCAGTGTGAGCTCCCCAAGCTCACATGTTGAAGTCCTAATCCCCAATGTGACAGTCATGGGACGTGGGGCCTTGGAAGGTGATTAAGTCATGTGAGGAGAGCTCTTCTGATTGTATTAATAATGCACTTATGAAAAGACCCCGGAGAGCTCCTTTCCCCTTTGCCATGTGAGCCTACAACAAGGAGATGGCAGTCTGCAGCCTGGGACCTGCTGTGATGACACCCTGGTCTCAGACACCAGCCTCCAAAACTGTGAGAAATAAATTTCTGTTGTTTATGAAGCACCCAGTCTATGGAACTTTGTTGTAGTAGCCTGAGCTGATTAAGACAGTGTGCAGTGTGCAGTGCCCAACCTGCATAACCATTCAAGCCTTGCTCTGAGGTCTGTTGATTTTTCTCTTGGGCACTGATGCCATGGAATATGGAGGTCATGCCTGGCAGGCCAGGATGGGGCAGACTCATCAGCCTCTTCCTTGTCTTTCCATTTCTTCTCCATCAGAATCTCTCACTCCTTCCCATGGCAATAATACTATCTCTTCTCAAAACTACTCCTGTGCTTGAACCATTAAAAATTCCCTCTGTTCCTTTGATGTATTAGTCAGCTTTTTGTTACTGTAATGGAATACCTGAAGCAGGCTACCTTATCAAGAAAAGAGGTTTATTTTGTCTTATGGTTCCAGAAGTTCAAAGTCAAGGGGCCATACCTGGTGATGACCTTCTAGCTGGCAGAGTCCCTGAGTGGCCCAGAACATCACATGGTAAGAAACAGGGGGTACACTTGTGTGTTTATCTGGTCTCTCTTCCTCTTCTTATATAGCCTCAGAAGTCAATCATGAGCTTCACCCTAATGACATTATCTAATCCTAATCACTTCCCAAGGGTTCTGCATTTAAATGCCATATTTAGATTAAGTTTCCACTCTCTTAATACCTGATGATGGGGATTAAATTTCAGCATGAATGTGGAGAACAAATCATACTCAAAACATAATACTTGGTTTTAGGTAGAATCTAGTGATGACCACCATTGTATTTGCTTCTTCAAGGAAGAAGGCTATTTCTCTCATCATGAGATTATCAGCTGTCCTCAGTACTTGCTCCAGCCCACAGCCCACTTCAATTTGGCCCTCGAGTATTTTCCTTTCCTGCCATGAATGCTGTTCTCATCTGCTATGCCATCTGAAACATTCAGATTAACTCCCGTTTCTAGGGCCTTCAGGATTTCCCCCTCAATATCAGCACTTGGCTTCTAGTTAGAAATCTTTCCTTTGAGGCTAAGTGACTTCTGCATATAGATTCCTCTGACTTTATTCAGACCCTACAGTCATCAGTCGGCCTGTTCACAACTATTTCATCCTTCCAGACACATGGTAGGACCACACTCATGTGCAATCCTACCTGCATGGCATGTCACTTGTTTTATCAATGAAAAGTAAGCAGATATGACATTTCTGGGCAGGGGCTTTAGAAGCCAGAGCATGTAATGCCCCTTTCTCCTCTCAAGATGACCAAGAAGGCATGTGTCATGATGGAGCCTGCATTAACTGAATCCCTGAGTGACTTTAGTGAGCAGATCCTGTCTGCCAATCCATGTTGAAAATATGATGTGAGCAAGAAATAAACTTGGGTTGTACTGAGAAACTGAAATCTGAGATTTTTTTGTTATTGCAGCATAATCTTACTTATCCTGACTGAAACAAAGCCCCCAAATGTCTAGAATTGCAATGAGTAAACATGACTCGGGTCTTTGTGCTGCAACCTCTGCCAAACCAAGATGGTACACAGAAAACAGTTGAAGTTAAGGTGGCAGTATCTATCATCTCCTAAAGTCTGCTGATATTCACCATCAGGACTTCTTCCATTTTGAAAGACATCAATAGGCAGATCTTAGATTCCATGATTATCATAGGGATGTACATCAAGGGTGGAAAGACAGTAAGCAGACTACGATATTGCAAAGCTAGCTTTTTGAAGAACAATTAGCCCCTTAACCAAGGACATTAGCCATTGATCTGAACAGTGGGAATTTGGTTTATTCTTTGAAACAATAGCAAATATCTTTCGGAGTTCAGGGACATCACAACGTGACAAAGCTAGAAAGACTGGCCGTGCTCTGGGTCCCTTGCTCGTCATTGACCTCGGTTGCTCTCAGCCTTTACTTTCTGATAGTTTCAAAGTAGAGGATACAGTGATCTCAGCCAGTGATGTGATAGGACTTGGGGATTTATGAACATAACCAAAGGATCTGTCTGATTAGAATTGCCAAGTTGGCAAATTTGATTTTGGAGCTCTGCCTCCTCCATCCTCTGCCCCTGAATGCACCCCTCTATACTTATCTGCCTTGAGTCTCTTTCTGGAAAGGTAAGTTATCAGTCAGGTTTCTCTTGAGCTGTCGTTAGCTGATAAGCACCTCAATAAAGAACATTTCCACACCTCTTCCCTGTGTGCCTCACGTGAAAGGCACTGGGGATAAATAGGAGGCAAGAAAAGTTTACTGACTTATAGTCTAGTGCTGGGCTGGCAAGTTACAGCACATGGGCCAAATCCAGCCTGCTGTCAGCGTTTGTAAATACAGTTTACTGGCACGTGGCCAGGCCCATTCATTCTGTACTGTGCATGGCTGCCTTTGCACTACGTAGAGGGGAGTAGTTCTAACAGAGTCTGTATGATTCACATAGCCATAAACACCTACCATCTCATCCTTTACTGAATACATTTGTTGACCCCTTTCTAGTGGATTATTAGCCTTTCTAGGACATTTGCATTTAAGGAGCATTCTCTTAAAGGCCAATTCTGTGAGACCCAAGGGAATTCTGCTAATGGAGAAAATTCAGAAGCTAGGGGGCTATCTTGAGGAAGGGAAGTCATATTTAGCTGCTGTCAAATCATACCTGATGGGCAGCTGCCTTCCCTGTCAAGCTAGGAAAGTAGACTGCCTTCTCTAAGTCTCTGTCAAATAAGGACAAGGGGAAGGAGAGGCAGCTCTTGTCATCGGGGCTGGTCCCCTATAGGCGGAGACCAGAGCTCGCTGACCCCCTGCTGTCTATGCCTCCCCTTCTCTTTGGCTCCAGAAGGGCCTGGGCCTTTAAGGTGGCCAACCTGGTGCTGTGCATGAAGACTGACTGAATTCTTCCTTCCTCTGGGTTTTCTGATGAAGACAGGATGAATTTTTTTGCAAGCTCCACAGAAATGCCTCACTGCTTTCTCTCTCCCCAGGCACGGATAAAGGGACTGAGCGACTGAGCAGGGAGCTTTGCAAGATCCCATGGATGTTTTAGCTAAGAGAAAATGTGAAAAGTCAACAGTCAGAGACAGGAGGGGATGCTACTGCGTATCAGGGGGCATTTTTGCTGAGCTGTATCCATGCCCCGTGTGAGCAGATGACTGTCCTCTCACTGAAGTCCCCCGCCAGAAGGGGGCCAGGCAAGTTTCTGTGCCATAAAGACCATGATCTTCTAAGAAACTGAGGACTTGGACCTTAATCCTCAAGTGGAGACTGTGCTAAAACTTCCATCCATGGGATGTGGGTCGGTCAGGCGGGAAGCTGGGCCACACTTCACTGAGAGCCGGCTGGCTCAGTGTCAAGGTAACGCCTCCCTCCCAAGGCTGTGAATGACCCCTCAGGCCTGAGGCGGGCCTGCTGACCTGCCTGCTGGGAGCTCTGAGGAGGACTCTTCCAGTCTGTCATGCTAATCTCAATGGAGCAGAGAGAAAAATCATACAGGACCTCAGAGCCCTTCCTCCTCTTCCGGTGTTGCCATGGAAACATGTTCAATTCATATCTGCAAATACGGGCGGGGTATCTGGGGAGCAAGGCAGTGTCCCTACAGGAGCTATGGGAGATACAAAGACGTCCGTGACATGTTGCCATTGTTCCCAGAGCCATGGAGCAGAGACAGAAAAGTAAACAAGCTCTAAAAGCAAGATAGATAGATAGGTAGTAGGAAGTCTACACAAGGAATTAAACCCTGGACTTTGGAGAAAGACATATCTAGGTTTAAATCTCAACTCTGCCACCTACTAGCTGTATGACTTTGGTTATACCCATTAATTCATTCAACAGACATTCATCGAAGGCCTACTGTGTGCCAGATAGCTCTCTAAGTGGTGAGGACATGTGTGACTTTGGAGGAGGTAACCTTTCTTGCCCTCATATGACTTACACATCCTAATGGAGGAAGACAGACAATAAACATGGAAATTAATTAATTAATAAATTAATGCAATTGCAGAGAGTGATAGGGCTGTGAAGAAACAGAGCCATGAGCAAGAGTAACTCAGAGTGGTGGCTCATTGAGAGTGAGTGGTCATGAGAGGCTTCCTGGAAGAGGTGGCATTTGAAGTGAGATCTAAGGAAGGGGCAGCCAGTTGACAATCTGGAGGAAGAGCATTCCAGGAAGAGGGAAGCATTGAGGCCAAGTTCTGTTCAAGAGTCTCCAAGTTTCAGCTTCTTTGTCTACAATATGGGCATAATTTCCTTAATGATACTGATGTAAAGGTTCAATGGTACAATGCTTATAAAGGATTTAGCTCAAAGCCTCGTACAAGGTAAGCGCCCTGCAATATCACTTAGTACCATACATCAAAACACAGAGGAGTGGTTTGTTCTGCTTGGTTTGGGGTGATTGCTGATTGGCACTTGCAGAGGGTGAGGTTCGGGTAAGCAGATCATGGCTTTGATTTCTCTGCTGTTGGCGCCTCTATCTCCCAGTAGCCTCCCTTTCAGAAGCCTGAGCACATTTCACTAGAATAACATGAGTATTTGTTCTCTCTTCTAATCTATAAATACATAAAGGCAGAGACTGCCTGCTTTCCCCCCATTCTATTTCAGTGTTTCAATGAGAGAACATGGCAAGGCATTTAGCGTTCTGAATGTGCGTGAATGAGTGAATGGTGGGAAGGCATCTGAGGTAGTAAGGACAGCAAGAAATGGAGTCTGTTTGGGGAATTGGTAACAGACCACCAAAGTAAGAACCTCAGACCCATGGAAGGAAGCATAGGAAATGAAATGGATTTGTTAGTTGGAGACAAGTCATGTAAGGTCTTGAAAACTTGGTTATTTCAATGAACACGGAAATAAAGGTCTATGGGAAGACTGTTTCTGCTCTTCTTCAACTGCACATGGCAGGAGCTATAATGTAACTCGGGGATCTTGCCTGCAGCGTGGGAATGAGGATCGTTTGTACTGTGGACCTCATCCACAGTGTCCCAGAACCCTAGGAGGCTTAGTTTATTGCATACGGCTAGAGGGCAGACTCCTAGGGGATGTTTTGTTAATATCTACTTGTATATTAATAATCATAATAGCTAACATGTACTAGGTACATGTACTAGGTACATGCTATTATAAGCCAGGTGTTTTTGCTAAGCATTTTGTATGCATAATTTCAGTAACATCTCTACAACTAAGAATTATTATCACTCATGTCTAAAGGTAAAATAACACCAAAAACAACAAAACCCAGAGACTATAAATGAATGACCTGCTCAAGGTCACAAGCTGGTAATGGCAGGGCTTGGACTTGAATTCAAAACTATCTAGTACCAAAGCTTTGGCTCTATCTGCACTATTAATATGATCTGAATTTTGTGTCCCCCTGAAATTCATGTTGAAATCCTAACCCCTAAGGTAACAGTAGTAGGAGATGAGGTCTTTGAAAGGTGATTTTGGCATAAGAATAGAGCCACATAATTGGAATTAGTGCCCTTATAAAGAAGACCCCAGAGAACTAGCATGCCCCTTCTACCATGTGAAAACATCATTATCATCATCATCATCATCATCATCATCATCATCACCTATTTTTGGTACAGGGGATTGAACCCAGGGGCATTCTACCTCTGAGCTACACCCCCAGCCCTATTTCATTTTTTATTTTGAAACAGGGTCTGGCTAAGTTGCTGAGGTTGGCCTCAAACCTGTGATTCTCCTGTCTCAGTTTCCCAAGTACTTGGATTACAGGTGCGTGCCACCACACCTGACTCCATGTGAAAACATCTTGAGGTACCATTTATGAACCAGAGAGTGGGCCCTCGCCAGAAACCAAATCTGCCATTGCCTTGATCTTGGACTTCCTAGCCTGAAGAACTATGAGAAATTGTGTTCATAAGGTACCCAGTTTACGGTGTTTTGTTATAACGGCCTGAATGGACTAAGACACACATGTTCTGTAAAGTTGTCATTTAAGGATTGCTTTCGCCACCACCTTCTGGAAACCAGAGCCCACGGCAAGGACTGAGGATCGATGCCTCGTTTGGGAGGTGCATTCTCACTGAGAAAGAGAAGACACGGCTGAAGGGCGAGCCAGGCAAGGCGGATGTGCCCCTTTGCTGGCCACACAATGAGCTGTGCAGACACAACCTTGTTCATTGTTCAGAAGGGGTGTCTATAGTGGGCTGAATGTGGCCTCTCAAAGATATGTCTACCTCCCAACTCCGGGAACCTGTGCATGTGACCTCATTTGGAAAAAAGGGCTCTGCAGATATAATTGAGTATTTTGAGATAAAGAGATCATCCTGGATTATCCAGGCATACCCTAAATCCAATGTCAAGTGTTCTTTTTTTTATGGGTACTAGATATTGAATCCAGGGGCATTTTACCTCCCAGCTACACCCCATGTCCCCCCTTTTTTCAATTTTGAAACAGGGTCTTGCTAAGTTACTGCATGCTATCCTGGAAACTGCAATTCTCCTGTCCCAGCCTCCCAAGTATGGGGTTATAGGTGTGTGCCACCTTGCCCATCTTTAAGTGTTCTTAAAGGTGACACAGAGGGGAGATCTGACAGACAGGAGGGGGGAGGCCATGTGCTTGTGGTGGCTGAGATTGCAGTGACGCAGACACAGGGCAAGGTTCACCTGGAGCCACCAGCAGCTGGAACGGGCCCGGAGCCTTTGGAGAAATTGAGGACCCACTTACACCTTGATTTTGGACTTCTGGCCTGCAGAACTGTGAGAGAATAAATTTTTGTTTAAAGCCACCCGTTTTATAGTAATTTGTTTTAGCAGCCAGAAGAAATTAATAGCATCTACTCAGTCATGTGGGATGCTTCCAGTCGGTATGTACAGAGAAACCATCTCTGTGGAAGTCCACAGGGGACATCTACTTACTTGTGGTCAAATTTTGTTCTACAGAGAAATTAATTCTTCTCATTTGTAGGTGGCATTTATGGGCCCTTGCTGGGAGCCAGAAGCTACATTCCGAGGTGCAGTGTTTCATCCAAGACCAGGAGTGACAAAAGACACTAGAAACAGAAGGCCACGTGGCTAGTTAGCTAGGACACAGCGGTCCCTGAGGAAAGGATCCGACCCTCCTGACAAACACCTGGTGAGCCCTGAGTGTGGAAACTGCTCAGGCCCAGGGGGGCAGGTGCGTTCTTATAGCAGCAAGATAGAGTGAGTGGCTGAGGACCCAGGAAAGGGTGGCAGCAAGGGGAACTGAGGAGAGACAGAGAACACATCTAACAAGGATAACTAACCTCAACAACCATTTCAACCACAAAGACCTCATCTAGTGACCACGCCCACAAAACATTCCTGGCACGAAATTCTTCCTGCCAAACAAGTTGTGGCATGTATCGAAGGATGGCGCCTTCAACATCTAATCCCACTCACTTCTCCCTTGCTTTCTTTCACTCGAAAGTCTGAGAAGATTTATATTTTATTTTTAGCTTCTCTTACAGGTCAGAGAGGCCATGGGACACAGGTTAGGCCAGGTGTGCATTGGAGTGGTCTTTCTGTCCTGAAACCTCATCAGGAGAAATACCCCCTACCTCTCCACTCCCACCTCTTGCCCCGTCTTCCTGCCTGGAGTGCAGTAGCCATCATGTGATCCTGGGACCAGTGCGTAAGAGGCCAAAAGAATTCCAAAGACATGTGCCCAAGCCAGGTGCTGTGGTGCATGGGAGGCTGAGATAGGAGGATCCTAGGTTTCAGGCCAACCTCATCAACTTAGTGAGACCCTGTTTCAAAATAAAAATAAAAATAAAAAAAGGTCTGGAGGCATAGCTCAGAGGTAAAATGTCTTTGGGATCAATCCCTAGTACCAAGAAAAAAAAAAAGAAAGACATGTGCCAGACATCACTGGACTGTGGAACCAGCACAGCAGCATCCTACCCTTTGACTTCTTGTTATGTGAGTGTATTAGTTTCCTAGGGCTGCTATAACAAAATAATACAAACCTGGTGGTGTGAACAACAGAGTTTTGCTTTCTCACAGTTCTGAAGGTGATAAGCCCAAGGTCAACGTTGTGTAGGCAGGTGCTTCCGAGGCCTCATTGCTTACAGATGGCTGTCTTCTCACTGTGTTCCCATGCAATCTTTCCTCTGTGCACATACATCCCTGCTATCTCTTCACATGTCCAAATTTTCCTTTTTGAAAAGAATACCAACCAGATTGGATTGGGGCTGTGGTGGTTAATATTATGTGTCTACTTGATTAGATATGGGGTGTCAGACATTGTACTGAGTTTTGCTGGGAGGGTGTTTCTGGGTGATGTTAACATTTGAATTAGTAGAAGGAGTAAAGTAGATTTCTCTTCCTAATGTGGCTGGGCCTTGTCCAATCAATCAAAGGCCTGAAAAGACAAAAACCTTACTTTCACCTGGGGAAGGGAGAATTCTGTCTGATGGCCTTTTAGACTGGGGCTTCATCCTTTCCCCAGCTTTTGGACTCTCACTGAAATATCATCTCTTCCTGGTCCTCAAGCCCTCTGGCCTTCAGGCCAGAACTTACACCGTCAGCTCTCCTGGGTCTCAGGCCTTTGGACTTGGACTGTGACTAAGCCTTTCGCTCTTTTGGGTCTCTAGCTGGCTACCTCACACTGCAGATGCTGGGCCTTGGAGCATGCTGACCACCATAATTGTGTGAGCCAGTTTCCTATAGAGCGTGTGTGTGTGTGTGTGTGTGTGTGTGTGTATGTGTGTACATCCTATTGGTTCTGTTTCTCTGGAGAATCCTGAGTAATACAAAGGCCTACCCAAGGGCCCTGCTTCATTTTAATTTAATCACCTCTTTAAAGGCCCAATCTCCAAATACTGTCACATTCCGGGATGGTAGAGGTTAAAGTTTCAACATATGAACTTTGGCAGGACACAGTTTAGTCCATAACAATACACAAATGGTTCTTTATTTGTATAAGCCATTGTTACTTGCAGCAGAGAGCGTACTTTATTGTTTATATAAGGGATAGATCCACATACGGAGTTGGATGATCCACGAGAAGGCATTTGGTTATATTTTCTCAGTAGCATGCTGTAGTTTCTTCCATCTTTGAAGGGTCATTTACTGATTAGAACATGGTCTTGGAAAAAAGCAGGTCATAAAGAGCGGCTGGTTGATTCTAACTTCAGGGGCACCAGATAGCATTAAAATAATGGCATAAGCTGGGCATGGTGACACACGTCTATAATCCCAATACTTGAGAGGTTGAGACAAGAGGATCACAGGTTGGAGGCCAGTTTCAACTTAATGAGACCTTCAGCAACTAAGCGAGATATTGTTTCCAAATAAAAAATAAAATAGGGCTGGGGGTGTAGCTTGGAGGTAGAAGGCCGCTGGGTTCCATCCCCAGTACGAAAAAAAAAAAAGCAAACACCCTTGATGTGAAAGTCATTCCAAATATGGAGACATCATCTGGCTTCGAGGTGGGGGTGGGCGGTTTCGTAGCCACGGAGAGGCAGCTCTTTTCAGCCAAATGCATTGAAACGCCCTGATGGGTTCCTCCCAGCCAACGTCAGCTGCTAATCTGGATGAATTAATGCAGTAATAATTGGGCTGTATTCAGCAAGCACTAATTTCTTTCACTACATCAAATCAAGCCTCATGATTGTTTCGAAATAAACATGCCATCCCCAGAATGTTGAATCTCCACACTAGCAGCAGGGTCCTGGATGGATCTGGAGAATATGGGAAGGAGGCTGGATCGCCCAATTGTGGGATCTATTCCTGAGAGTGGCTGTCCAGGCAGATCAAATCCAACCACATCTTTTTTTTTTTTTTCTGGTACAGGAGGTTCAACCCAGAGGCATTCTACCTCCCAGCTACACCCCTAACCCTATTTTATTTTTTATTTTGGAACAGGGTCTTGCTAAGTTGCCTTGCTAAGTTGTTGAGGCTGGTTTCGAACCTGTGATCTTCCTGTCTCAGCCTTCCAAGTACTGGGATTACAGGCGTGTGCCACCACGCCTGGCTTGAACCCAACCACATCTTAAAGAATGAGAGGAAGCCAAGCTTTATTTCTGGGCAGTGTCCCAGGACAGTTCACACAGGAAGCATCCTTCAGTACTTATGCCTTTTTCTAGAAGCCTCCACCTACACAGCCCAGGGGAAAAGGGCCTGGCAACTAATATCTCTAGACAAGCTGTTTTTACCCACGCCCCGCTAAGGGAGGCCTCGCGTTGTCGCTGGAGTGAGAGGCCAGGAGAGGATATTCAGACTCACGGGTCAGACTGCAAACGAAGCTCAGAGGAAGTGTCGAACAGACTCTTACAAGCAAGCAAACAGGAAGACCGAAGAGAGCGGGAGAGTTCAAGGGAGCCAGGGGTGCCTGCTTCCCTCTGCCTGTAGAGGAAGATCCAGCACGATGACACAGGAAGTATGAATGGGACTCCTGAGTTCTGCTGGAATGAGTTCATGCTGGTTCTTCAAAGAGGGCGTGGGACCAGCTGGTGGGACCTGAGGTGTCCCACTGTAGCTGCTGAGGGATGCTTTTAGTAAAATCATGGACATTCAATACCGCCATTTCTCTGACTCTCCCCTCCACTGGCAGTCATATGAA
Organism: Glis glis; assembly: GCA_004027185.1. NCBI lineage: Eukaryota > Metazoa > Chordata > Mammalia > Rodentia > Gliridae > Glis > Glis glis. The sequence goes on along the minus strand of PVJS01042522.1, from coordinate 5,587 downwards.
TGAGCTCCTTCTCCAGGCCTGGCCTTGAGCTTGACAGGAACAAGGTAGATGCAGCTCCTGCCTTCCCTCTCCTCACTCCTGTGCTTCCCCTCCCCCACTCTCCTGTCTCCCTCCCTCCCTTTCTCCCCCTGCCTCCTCCTCCTTTATCCCCCTCTATGCCTAGGGCCTAAATAATTTTGGAAAATTAATATTCTGCTCAGTGGAATCATTGTTTCCTAACTGCTTACTAACTAATCTTCCAAATAAGCAATTCAAGACAGAATTCCCCATCTTTTCTTGTAGTGGCTGTTATGTGTAGGCATAGGGTCTCCCACTCCCTCCCACCCTGTGTGCCACGCCGCATCCCACTCCCCCATGTGCTGCCTCGCACCCTACTCCCCTCGAGCTGCTTATCTATCCACAAGCGTATGGTGTCAGTGCCTTCCAAAGCTTCCTCACAATTCCCTCCTCTTCCCTCTGTCCTTATCCTGTCAATCAGGATGAAAGAAATTAAGTTGTATAAATTGGTACATTTCTCTGTGATCCCAGCTTCCAGGCTCTAGAGTTGCCTGGGAGCCGCTGGGTCATCTGGGCCTGGATTCAGATAGGAGACGTGAGAGGCTGCAGGAGTTCTGGGAAATAGGTGTCACTGTGCCCCTGAAGTTCCAATTTTCCAGAAAGGATGCTGTGAATCCAAGGTCCAAGGAGGTTGCGTGTAGTGATGATGGGACCAGCGCCCCATACAGACTGAGGCTCCCAGGCCGCTGTCCGCTCTCAGTAGCAGTGCTGCAGCATGTGGTGAGCAGAGTGTACACTGCACAAGTGCCTGGCTGTGGGGGATGCTCTCCTTTTGCTAAGTCCCCAAGAATGGGGTTTTTGCAGAGCTGTACTTGCCTCACAGTAGGGGGACCTTGCTGTTATGTATTTGCCACGCTATTGGACTTGGGGGTACATCTGCTTGGAGGGGACACCATTTTTCAAATTCACACAGAGGCACCGTATATGCCAGTTCTGATTAGGAGAACAAAATTACAAATGGATTGACTTTTTAAAATACTTTCATTGATGCATCGTAATTATACATCATAATGAGATGCAAAGTGATACAGACATACATGCACACATCACATGATGCATTCCAGCACACTCCCCTCCTCCCCACACATGCTAGTGAGATCAGTAGTGATACCTTCAGATAGGGACATGACATAATTTGAACTGTTCCCTTCCTCAAACGGATTGACTTTTAAAAGTGTTTTTTTAAGTCATTACTTTTTAGGGTGTAGTTTATGATTATCATAAATTGCCATCTCTTATATCTTTTCTATTGGATTCTATAGTGATAATAGCTCACACTTACGTAAACCTGCTAAGTGCCCAGCATTGAACTAGGGGCCTGTATATATCCTTTGCAAGTGTTTCTTCCCTATTTGTCTATGTTGTAGTTTACTATGGGAAGAGTATCCCTCTGGCCCGGTTGCCTTTGGCCTTGGCCAAATGATGTTTTGGCTAAACAGAATGTGGGCAGAGGTAGCAGTGTTCTAAGTGGAGGCTGTAAGAGGCATGCTAAGTTCTGCCAGCCCTCTGAGGTCCCATCCTCTGCCATGAGAAGACTATGCCCCCAGAAAATCGTTGCCCTTTGACCTGAAATCAAGAAGAATGGAGCAGAACCAAAGCCTGGAGGCCAGGCAAGTTCAGACAAGAGCCCCTGAGCACAGCCGAGCCACCCCAAACAGGCCTGTGAATGTGACACAGTGTGCACTGTTTCCTGTCATGGAGAATGGGGGATTGTTACGCAGCATTTTCACAGTAACAGCAGACTCCTATAGGGCCTGTTTTTCTTAAACAAATGGTCACAACCACTCAGCAAGGTATGTATTTCTATTTTACATAAAGGAAAATCAAGACTCTGAGAGGTTAAATAATTTGTTTAAATTATTCACGGGCCTGTCTGGTATTAACATCCAGGTCTGCCTGATTCCAAAGCCTGTCCTCTTTCCACCTCCCCCATGTTGTGTCCAGAATATTGGTGCCACTTGTTCCTAGCAAATGCTATTGTGGACCGCAAGTTTGTGTTCTACTTACAAAAGCAGTGAAAGGGACCAACGAGTTTTTGTTTTGCAAGAGCACAAAGTGTCTTTCTGCTCAACTGTCAGTTCCATACAGCATTCTGTTCATCCTTCCCTTCCTTCTGTACCCACTCCATGCTTCCTGTTAGAGTTCTGAGGCTTTGTATATGATTCCTATCTCTCTGGGCTGGGAGTACCTGTGGCTGAAGCTGAGTTTGACTTGGCACCTCGTTTGTTGTCAGTACAATAAGCCAGGACCAGATGCAGGTCATTGAACTGAAGAATGGCTTTTCTCTCCTGATAGCTCCGTGGGCAGAAAAAACACCTTTGTCTGATGTATTGGTAAGCGAGAAAAGCAAAGTGCAGAACAAACAATGCACAATGTACATTATTATTTGTGTACCTAAGAAGCACACACAGATACAAATGTTTATATCTACATAGGATGTCTCCAGGAGAATATTCTAGAAATGTGATAGCAGTTGCCTCTGGGAACTCGGTGGCTGATCAGGGGAAGGAGTGGGAGAGAGAATTGTTTTCCACTGAATACTCCTTTAAAGCTTTCTAAATTGATGTGTGGGTTCATATTATTACTCAAAATAACTAGTGAACTTTTTAATTGGTACATTATAATTATACATCATAATGAGGTTCAGAGTGATAGAAACACACATACATGTGCACAGCATTTGGTACATTTCCCTCCAGATCCCACTCTGCTGCCTCCTCCTCCCCACACATAGTATTGAAATTGGTTTTTGATAACTTCATATATGAACAAAGCAATATTTGAACTGTTTGCTTCATTGAGTCTCCCCGTTCACCTCCTTGTCTCCCTCCCCAAACCCCCTTCTACTAATATCTCCTCTCCTTTATCTGAAGTCTCTTTCGTTTCTCAATTTCTCTGTAGCTTCCACATATAGATGAAAACATATAGCCCTTCACCGGTTGAGACTGGATAATCTTGCTTAGTATAATATTCTCTCCATCCATTTTCCTACTAATGACACAATTTTGTTCTTCTTTATGGCTGAGTAAAATTCCATTGTGTGTCTATACCATAAAAGTTTCCTGATCCATTTGTCTGTTGACGGACACCTAGGCTGGTTCCATAGTTTGGCTCTTGTGAATTGGAGGGACGCACATCTTCTCTGGTCTGCCCCTATTCACAGCAGTCAACTCTCTTTCTTGGGTTTCAGATCTCCTGACTTTTTTAAAGGATCTGAGAGGAGGAGCTAGCCCAAGAGAAGGAGGCCCTTTCGGGAACATTCTCTTCCTTTTCACAGTTGAGGTGCCTTATAAACATCCTCAAAGTCTCCACGGACAACAGAGACAGAATGAAGAGACATGAACCGGAGCCCCCTGACTTCCACAAGCGAAAGTGATTTTCTTCATTCACAAATCAAAGGCCACAGAGTAAAAAAAAAAAAAAACAAGAATTGATCGCCTTAGTTTCAAAGACCGAAAGCATTCTCTGATTTTGCTCGGTATGAGACAATTGCATTACAAACATTCCAAAGTCCAAGTCCTTAGAGTTCCACCTGCGAGCCAAGGATGTTTTTCTGTTAAATCCTAATCAGATCACTAGAGTTTATTAATTGTTTCAACAAACAGACATCGTCCATTCATTTAAAAAAAAAAGACAGGGTAAATAAATCAACTTTCCAATCATGTCCTCCTGCAAACACCAGCTGCACAGGAAAAGGAAGGCAGGCTGTTGGAGCCTCTCACCAAGCGCAGGCTCGGGCTGCCCCAGGACGCACTCAGAGCAGGGCTGCCTATTAATGTGTCCTGCAGCCCACAGGAAAGAGCCTCAGCGGAAGGCAAGGAGGCAGAACAATTGTGTGAACTTAGCTCCCTTTCTTACTCTTCAAACATCTGGCCACTGCATATGTCATTTCTTTGACTCAAATCTGCTCTGGGGTTATGGATAGGGAAAATCTCTACCTTGGGGCTGGGAGGGACTGCTCCAGTAAAGAAGAGTTAGCACAGACTCAATTTCGGTAGCAGAATAATGGAGCAGGTTGGTTCTAAGTCATGTTTCTGAAATTGCCCAGCCATGTCTCTGTCAGCTCCTCTATGGAGTAAATAAAACAAAAGCTAAAGAAAACACAAAACACACATGACGTTGTCTTGGTATTGGCCAGTGCAGGGAAATCTCTGCTATTTAACATAATGCATTTATAAACACAGATGTCAGGGACGCAGATTTATTTTTGTAGTTCCGCATCTTACACTCCCCCAACTGGTTCTCTTTTCCTCTCTTCTACGTCAGAATGGCCAAACAGGATTCAAGTGATGCATGTGGACGGCTCGCTTCCCTGAATTGTGTCTATACCCATTACCGGGACAGATACCGTGGACGTGGCTGCTCAGTCTTCACAACTGTCCCCATTGTCCTGATCCCTACTTCATTTTACTGGGTACTTGGGACAACCACCTCCTGGGCTGATTGTCTGGCAGTTAAAAATCAGTTCAGTAGTAATTTTGCCTGCAGATCAGCGATTAAGTTTATGTGCTTGTCAAATTTTAACTGTATGCTCCATTTAAAAGTCATTAGAGCCACTTAAATTTGGTTGGGTGCCAATGTTAAGATCCAGGCGAATCTTGATGACTGGAGACTGCATGCTTAGTTTGCAGGGGACTTCTTTCTTCTCTCTTTGCCACCACTCTCGTTGGCACCTGCAGGAGGGGATGGGTGGGTGGGGTGCAGAGAGTGAAGGGAAATGAAAGTGGTGCTGAGCAGCGCCACCAGAAAAAAATTCAACAAGGTGGAATGCAAAATCTTACATTTAGTCTGCAAAAAGAAATCAATGGCACAATTTTAGATTGAGGGAGACTGGATTGGTAGCCACATACACGAAAGAGACTTAAGAGTTTGGTTAATTGCAAGTTGATATCATTTTTTAAAAAGAAAACTCGCATAGAATTATAATGTACTAACACACAGTGCTCAAAATGTTTTATAAATATTAACCTTTTTCATTCTCACAGCAACTTTATGAGGTAATACTATCATTATACCCAATTATCAGATAGGAAATTGAGGCATAAAGAAAATAACTTGCATATAGTTATATAACTAGAATGTTCCAGGGCCAGAATTCAGATTTAGCAGCCTGGTTCCAGGATGCTCTTAATTCTGTACCTTAATTTAAGCCAGCGGGGTGCAGCCACTAGAAAATAAATATGGTGTATGTTCTCCTTTAATGTTGTCACTGGTTGAAGTTCATTGCAATGAATATCAAGGAGTTCAAAGTCTCTATGAAAAGAAAAATAGATGTCCAAAGTTATGCCAATTGTTCCAAATAATGGAAAACAAAATAAAATTCTTTTTTTTTTTTTTTGCGGTACCGGAGATTGAACCCAGGGGCGTTCTACCTCTGCGCTACACCCCCAGCCCTATTTTTTTTATACTTTATTTTGAAACCAGGTCTCACGAAGTTGTGGAGGGCCTCACTAGGTAGAGAGAGAGAGAGAGAGAGAGAGAGAGAGAGAGAGAGCTGAGGCTGGCCGCGAACCCAGATCTTCCGGTCTCC
>PVJS01042521.1:0-17476 GCA_004027185.1 Glis glis | reverse complement strand
TTTTTTTTTTTTTTTTTTTTGGTGTGGTACTGGAGATTGATCCCAGGGTCATTCTACCTCTGAGCTACACCCCAGCACTATTTTTTTTTTTTTGTGGTACCGGGATTGAACCCAGGGGCGTTCTATCTCCACGCTATACCCCCAGCCCTATTTTTTATACTTTATTTTGAAACCGGGTCTCACGAAGTTGCGGAGGGCCTCACTAAGTAGAAAGAGAGAGAGAGAGAAAGAGAGAGAGAGAGAGAGAGACTGGGAGAGAGAGAGAGAGCTGAGGCTGGCCGTGAACCTGGATCCTCTGGTCTCCGCCTCCCAAAGTACTGGAATTACAAGCATGCGCCACCACGCCTGGCCTTATTTTTCATTTTGAAACAGGGTCTCACTAAGTTGCAGAGGGGTTCACTAAGTTGCTAAGACTGGCTGCTAACCTGCGATCCTCCTGTCTCAGCCTCCCAAGTACTGGGACTCCAGGCGTGTTCATGCACCACCACGCCCGGCTCGATTTTGCTTCTGCTTTCCTCAGGGCTTCTCCCACAGATGCCACTTCCTCCGCTGATCTGCGTGTATATCATGGCCATGCCTGCAAACTCATCTTCAGTCCCCTTCCTGTGTGTGGATTATTAACTAACAACCATGTCCTTCTCTAAGTCACATGAAAGTCTCTGTCCAGTTGTTACTTAGAATAAAACTACAGTCATTCTAATGTAGCCAGTCACTAATGGGTAAGGCCCATGGATTTTGACAATTATCATTGCCTTGGTCAAGCTGGGTCATCTTTTCCTATTAGAGAACGAGAGGAAGAATGAATATACCATGTCATTACCCTTTTTCATGTGGCATGGAATCGTTTTCCACAGCACTCCCTCAGCCTCAAAGTCTCTGAAAATTTGAGGTCTAGGTTTTTCTATTTGAAAATCTCCATAGTTGGTGAAGCCCGGCATGGTGGTGCACGCTTGTAATCCCAGTACTTGGGAGGCGGAGACCGGAGGATCCGGGTTCGTGGCCAGCCTCAGCTACTTAGTGAGGCCCTTCTCAACTTCATGAGACCCGGTTTCAAAATAAAGTATAAAAAATAGGGCCGGGGATGTAGCTTGGAGGTAGAACGCCCCTGGGTTCAATCCCCGGTACTGCAGAAAAAAAAAAATCTCCATAGTTGGTGAATAAAAAGGATGAAAGAGTAATATTTTCCCTCTAAATTATTCACATCTACGAATGCAGGTACAGATCAGACATGATTAAAAGTGTCTCTCCCTAAGATGTAGCGAATAGCCCCACCCCCAGTCAAAAGTCTGTTAACTTCCCACTGACGTAAGTGGCCTCCTCAGTCATAAAAAAAGGGATGGTTCTGGTTTCCCTTTGTCCCCAGGCCTCCCCTCCAACCCTTTAATGAAATGGTCTAAACATTTGTCCACAATCGGGCTCCGACTGCAGTGTTCTCAGTGGAAAGGCTGAGCAGAGGAGTGGGAGGCGCCAACAACTTCCATTTTAATGCCAGGGGAGTATTATCAAGTTTCCCACTTTGGGGAAAATATTTTGTGTGTGTATGGGGGGAGGGTATTGGGGATTGAACCCAAGGGCATTCTGTTCCTGAGCTAGACCCCCAGCCTGATTTTATTTTGAAACAGAATCTCATTAAGTTGCTGAGACTGGCCTTGAATCTGCAATCCTCCTGCCTCAGCCTCCCAAGTACTGGAATTACAGGCATGTGCTACTGTGACTGGCTTGGGGTAATATTTTCTAAGAATTTTTTTAATCTCTCTCTCTCTCTCTCTCTCTCTCTCTGTTTTCCCAACACAAAGACAAGTTTTAATATCAGTAATTAAAAAATAAGTTACAACTCATATTTTTCGTATTTCAGAAGTCAGTAGACACATGGATTAAGATTAGATTTCCCACTGTCTAGATGATTCCTTGCTCAATTTGGGGGGAAATTAATTGGTCTCTCTCACTAATTTTAGTTCAGGAAGGTAATTAAAAACTGCTCTTTAAGACAAAAGTCTTACTCCCTGAGGATCAGCACACACACATACACACACACACACACACACACACACACACACACACACATCTTGTTCATTTTATTAATGTAACTATGCAACTCTGCTCATTTGGGTTGTTAGAACTCTCATTATTTTTATAAATAAGGTAGAACAATTTGCAAATTTTAAGCTATATTGTGAAAACCAATTTCAAGGCTTAGTCTTTATCTTTTTGAAGAGAAAGTGGTTTGTCAAAGGCCGCATTCATTGGTAGTGGAAGTGGAATTAGAGTCCTTGCGTCTCTCCTTTCACTCTCTCAGGCACATTGTTGGAAACAATTTTTAGGCCTGGGGTATAGTTGCTGACCTCCATCCTTAGTGAGGTCAAAGCGTTTGGGATAGATAGAACTGCCACACTCCAGTTTGGCCTGCAAAACCTGATAAGCCAGGATAGAGACTATTTATTTTAAAGAGGTTTAGCGGGCTTGGGTTTTAAGAATGTTTGTTCTTAGTCCCCTTGGCTTGTAAAAATGTGAATATTCAGTCTGCGTGGTTCTAAAGATGCTGAGTGATTTTGAGTCCACCTGCTATGAATCTAGCGCAAAGGGCAGCTGTCAGAGTTCACAGGTCCTGGGTAATTTCTCTCTGATGAAATAGAAGCCTAGGATAGCTGTCAGAGTTCACAGGTCCTGGGTAATTTCTCTCTGATGAAATAGAAGCCTAGGATCTGTTCAGTACACAAAGTTTCAAGGGTTCTCATGGAGTAAAGCCCAGCTAAATTCTTAGCATAAGGAAAACAGAACACTCTTTCTCATCTACTTAGACAGTTAATAATAATAATACTAAGGCATGAAGTTTTTTTCTGATAATAAATATGAAATATCTCTTGGACATTGGCTAGTCATTCACTCAACAAACATTTATTGAGTGTCTACCATGTGCCAGCAACTGAACTAGACACTTGGGACACTTAGGAACACACAGATGCAGATCCCTCATCTCCTAGATCTCTTATTCTCAAAGTTTTTGTTCATTACAATTTCAAGTACTCTAGGCTATTTGAACACACAAATGGCACATAGATACATTCTATGGGTCTATGCATTGCAAACTGGTAACCAAGAGAGTCAAGTCAGCTCACAGGCCATTTCTTTGGTGAGCCAAGTGGGTTTTAAAATTTAGTTTGAATGCTGTAAGAGAGCCACATGCTTCCTGGGAGAGCAGGCCTCATCATTTCTTGTTGCAGACCATCAAGGGTTAAGTTTCTTGGACCGTCTCAGCAGCACACACAGTGAGCTGTGGAGAGGAGAATTCCTGCACATAGGATTGTCTCAAGGTCCCAATATCAGAAATGAGCCCAGGTGGCCGGGCGTGGCGGCGCACACTTGTAATCCTAGTACTTTGGGAGACGGAGACCGGAGGATCCGGGTTCGCAGCCAGCCTCAGCTCTCTCGCTCTCTCTCTCTCCATGTTTCTCTCTCTCTCTCTTTCTCTCCTTAGTGAGGCCCTCCGCAACTTTGTGAGACCCGGTTTCAAAATAAAGTATAAAAAATAGGGCCGGGGGCGTGGCGCGGAGGTAGAACGCCCCTGCGTTCAATCCCTGGTACCACAAAAAAAAAAAAAAAAGAGAAATGAGCCCAGGTGGACATTCCTCCTTTGTACTTTGCTTGTCCTCGGTTTATGCTTTTGCCTTAGATAAGGCATCCTGAGTTTGGCATTAACAGATGCTTTGTTTAAACTTATCAATAAATGAGGCTTCTGAGAGGAGACTTGCAGAAGAAGTGGATCTCTGCTTTTCTCCCCAACTGCTCTGACTAAATTCAGTGAGACTCTGAGTCTTTCATGCAAGAGCACCTATAAGCCTGACGCGTTTCTGGCAATTTCTTCTGCTTTATCAGCAACTTAGGAAGACCCTGTTTCAAAAAATCAGAAAATAAAATATGGCTGGGTGTGGCTCAGAGATAGAATGCCCCTGAATTGAATGAATAAATATAAAATGGGTCTGCATAGGAGATCAACTCACACACCAGAGGAGCCAGGGCAATAGGCTTTAACTGAGACTGTCATTGGCAAGTTGGGATCTGTACATCCCAGTGTCGGCAGTAGTAAAATAAGGAGCCCTTTTTACCACCAACCATTTGAGAAGGTATCAGCTCTAGCCTCTGACCATATCAGGCAAAGGAGAACAACCTGTCTCCCAGGTTAGGGTCATCAGCAAGACTGTTATGTGTTCACATCATTAAATAGAGAGAGGAGTGGGCTTTCATGGTTTTATGCAGTCATCATGCTTTCTGCTACCCTAACCCTTTAGTGTTACCATTAGGACTTTCCAAAATATGTCTCCAGCAGAGGGAGAGGCTGTCCCCCTTGCAAATCCTTCTCTGTGGTACCATTCTCAACCCCAATCATCAGCGTCCACCATCATCTTTTAACATCTCAGCATCCACAGAAGGGTGGTGCTATAGGTCTCTGGAAAATGAGCCCAGTAAGATCTAATATTTCCTTAGGTCAATAAGGCAGGATGCTCAGCCCTTGGTAATCACTTGAAAAATACTAATTAGATACCTAAACATTCCACCCCACACTGGAGGTAGGAAGGAGTTGGAATTAGAGGGATTCTGAGATTTCTGTCTCCAAGGCAAAGAAAGAAGTTCCACTTTAAGATGTTATTAAAGAAACTTGGAAGAAGGGGAGGATTTCCTATTTCCTGGGAGCTTCTTTAGTCTCCAGATCAAGAAAGTTTCACTGACTCCAGCTTCTTTCTAAGAAAGTTTCAATCTCTGAGTCTTTCAAACACAAAGGGCAAACATTGAAATAGTCTTTCAGGAGCTTCTAATCTATTTGAGGACACACCAAAATATTTCTGACCCTGAGTCTTTTTAGACTAAGAAACTCACACGCCATACACATACACAAGGTCCCCTGTATTTATGCTATATGTGTATCTCATCCCTATACAAATAGACACACACAAACACCTTTTATCTCGATAAAGAAAGCATGTTCTATTCATAGGAAAATAGTTGGGTCAGGCTTTCTGGGCTTTTTGTTTGCGCGCCACGGGGTGCCTAATAGCACTGCAGGGGCAGGCATCCGATGTCACGCCAGCCACCTACAGCATGCACGGTGCCAGAGGCTGTGATGAGAGCGCTAATTAGAGGGTGTCAGGAGACAGGGAGAGAAGGAAGGGGCACAAAAAAAATGCATAAAACTTTCCATGAAGATGGAAAATAAGGGGGGATGGGTTTTTTATTTTTGGTGGGAATTCTCTGCTTTTGGACTGTACTTACTTCCAAATAGTGCTCTCTTGTTCCACAGTTTGCAGCAAAGAGCCAGATTTGGAGAAATTGCTAGTATATCCTTTGAATGTTGGCCACCTGCTTATAATAAACATTTTCTGTATCTTTTTCAGTTTTTTAAAACAATTTTTAGCGGTGCATTATGATTATACATAATAATGGGATTTGTTGATATATATTAAAATATACACATTACATAATTTGGTCAGTTTCATTCCCTAGTACCTCTTCCTTCCCTTCCCTCCTCCCCCTGGTCCCTTTCCTCTACTTTACTGGTCTCCCTTCTATTTTCATGAGGTTAGCTCCTCTCTTCTTTCTTTTTTTCTCTCTAGCATATATCTATACTCACACATATATTTGTGCTGGGAATTGACCCCAGGAACATTCTACCTCTGAGCTACATCCCCAGCCCTTTTTTATTTTGAAACAGGGTCTCACTAAACAAAGTTGCTGAGGCTGGCCACGAACCTGTGATCTTCCTGTCTCAGCCTTCCAAGTACTGGGATTTCAGGTGTGTGCCACCATGCCTGGCTCTAGCTTTCACATATGAGAGAAACATATGACCCTTGACTTTCTGAGACTGGCTGATTCTGCTTAACATGACGCTCTCCAGTTCCATCCATTTTCCTGCCAATTATGTAATTTCCTAATTCTTTATCACTGAGTAACACACACATAACTGTGCCTGTGTGTTTGTGTGTGTATATATGTGTGTGTGTGTGTGTGTGTGTGTGTGTGTGTGTGTTGACAGATATCTAGGTTGGTGCCATAATTTGGCTACTGAGAATTGCACTGCTATAAACATGAGTATGCATGTGGTGCTATATTATGCTGACTTTAGTTCTTTTGGATAAATAACGAGGAGTGGTATGGCTGGGTCATATGGTGGTTCCGTTCCTTGTCTTTTGAGGTACCTCCATAGTGTTTGTACTAATTTATAATCCTATGAATCATGTATGTGTTCCCCCCCCCACATTATTGCCAGCATTTATTATTTGTATTCTTGATGATTGCCATCCTTTTTTTTTGTCATTTTACTTAATGATTTTAAGAAGCATCTCACTTTTATTATAAATTCATAACAATTTATTAAGAATCATCTCAGGGAAACGGGGAGTGTGTTTCCTGGGGAAAATCGTCTCTGGTTTCTCCCACGCAGGCCTCTCGACTGGAATCTGTGTGGAGAAGCCCGTGGCCGTCGCAGTTGGAGCACTCGTCCTGCAGCTGAGTCCATTCCGGCCAAAGTCAGGATCCAAGGAGTTGGTTTCGTCCACCTCATCCTTCTGGTCTCTCTGGAGCAATTCTGTTGCTCAGTAGTCTGGGGCGCCTCTGCCCCCCTCTCTCTGGAGCGACTCTGTTGGCTCCAGGGGCAGCACACAGCAGCAACAGGTGCGGATGAAGCGGATAACAATCCTGGTGACCCACCTCCAGCCCTTCCCGTCGCCCCAGGTCCTGGAGGCGGGCTCACGATGGGGTTGCTGGGTGCTGGCCTGGGGGGCCTTAGGGCCATGCTGGGGGGCTGCGTTGGGCGTGGCGGTCCTCTTTGGCAGGCAGCTCAGGAGAATGGCAGGCAGGCTGTCTCTTCTGCCCTTCTGCCTTGACTGTGTGTCCTCTAGGACAGGAACTGGAGGGCACAAAGGTTGGACTCGTTGGCTCTCCTCTTGGGCGGCAGAGGGAAGGCGGAAGGATCTTCTGGGGATGGAGGCAGCGTGACACACCAAACCTCGGGCCCATCTGAAAGGTGTACCCTGCCCTGTGGCTCACATGGCATTGGATCAGCAAGTATGAGGTAGGATAGAAGAAATGGAAATATTAGGTAGAAAGGAGACAAATTGAGAAGGAAAATATAGTTTTAAAATCTAGAAAATTCATAATCTCTAACCCACCCTATAAGGTGTGTTCTGTCTTAGGCAGAAGCCTTAATGGGTCCACACCCTTAATCACAATGGCCCCTCTCCCCACCTGAGATTCCTGAGAGGCTTAGTAAACAAAGGGTCCGAGAAGAAGACAAAGGTCAGACACCAGCCACCCACCACCCATTCACCACCCATCATAGCCAGGGAAGCTGAAGATTAAGAGGGAGTCCAGACCTTCACTGCAGGAGCCCACTCACCCCCTCATGGGGTTCTATAAAAGAACTGAAAAAGCCCCTAAGACTCTCTTGCTTGGACGCTCTCTTGTGCACACACTCTCCCCCCTTGAGATGGTCCGCGTTCTCCCTCAAACTTGTATCCCCCACTTTCCTAAATAAAACCTCTTTTTCTCTGACCAGAGCATGCTAAAATTCTTTTCTGCCACCTAAGCCAAGAACACTACAAAATTATCGTGTGTTCCTGTGACATAAACTACTGGCAAGCCAGCCCAGGAGATTCAGAGAAATTGACATCAGTAAGTCCACTAAAAATGTTTGGGGCTTTTTCATCCCTGTTTTTAAATGTTCTATTTGTGTGTGTAGAGGACAGGAAATACCAGGGGAGCTTGGAGGGTGTCCGTCCAGGGTGGGGAGGGCTCGGACCACCCCTCTGAACCGCTCACCCCTCCACCTCCCGCTGAGTGCAGAGGTGAGCTCAGGGCTGTGCCCCAGGGTCACGGTCCCGGCAGCACCATCCAGCCTTGCACAGGCGGTCCCCCCAACCCCCGCCGCGTGCTGCCTGTAAGGGTGAGCAAGCGAAACCTGCGCCCTCGTTGAAAACCAATCGCTGGCTAAGAATTTTTTCTCTGCTCTCTCTCTGTCCCTGTCTCTCTCCCTTTCTGCCCAGGTGGTTACTGCCAATGGGGGAGAGGCACTATGGAGATTTTGTCTTAACTAAAGTATGTTGATTTTCCCCCCTATATTTGGACTTAATATTTAGAAAGATAAGTAAGTCTGATGTTGTCTTATAAATGGGTATAGTCAAAAGAAAAATGCTTTTCCTCTCTTTGTCTAACTCCTTGCCTCAATTAAGACACTATTTAATTAAGAGGGAACAGCACCGTCTGCAGGGGACAGACACTGTTTACTTAAAATGTGCTTTGTTTTACAGAGAAACCTTACTAAAATGCATTGATCCATCCTAGTCAAGGAAAAAGAAACACCAGCTATATATATGTAAATCTCCTGTTAACATCTAATTTGCCTTATCTAGGAAATGTCCTCAAGTAATCACAAAGAAAAAAAACTTTGGTGTGCTTGTAAATGTGAGATTAAAAATTTTAAGAGTGCCCCAAATTGCTGGGGATGAGATCTTGGGGATATTCTGATTTTAAGAAACATTTTGTTTTCTTTTCTTTTGTTTGCCTTTTTCTGTAGGGCCTCATAAAAGCGCCCTGAGTTATGGACCCTGAACTAGCTCGGAGGATCTGGTAGGGTTAATAGAGCACCCTGAAACATAGGGGCTAAAGAGAGCACCCTGAAACTGCATATTTGGGGTCAAGGATACTTGAATCACCAATAATTTACAGTTGATTGAGCCACAACTCCATGGCAGGGATGCCCAGCCACAAGTAGATGGTCAGCGTAGGAATGAGCCAGTGTTGTTCATTCAGATTGGGCTGCAACTTCATGGCAGGGACGCCTAGCCACAGGCAGATTGTCAGGGTAGGACAGACCAAAAGTCTGAGCCTGGTAGATTCTTTTCTTCTTTTCTTTTCAAAGTAACTAAGGAAAAAACCCTTAAAACATGCAAAAATTACAAGATCATGGGTCATTCAATATCTATCCCTGAGAACTTATCCCTTGAGTGCATATTAAATAAGTAAAAGGCAACAGTTTTAGTTAAATGGGAGAAAACTAGTTTTTTCGTTACCTGACTTAGCCCTAATGTGAATTAGAGAATGGAGGCTTGTTCTGTAAATGGGAAGGGAAATGGGAAGAGATCAAAATGTTTGTGTTTTTCCCCCGAGGAATATAATGTGATGTTTGATGCAGATCTGCGTGATGGTGACAGTAGCCACCTGAACTCTTTGTTTCAGTGTCATCCATGATTGGCAATCCCTGCCCACACAACCCCCAATGTATGAGCATCCATGTTTGTGTCCTCAATAATTTATTACTCATTGTGTCACATGACATATCTGTAATGGGCTGTATTTTGATTTCAGGAACTATACATCTGGTTCTATGTTTAGCTATCTATGGAGATTCAATGCCTGGACAATTAAAGCTGTAAGAGCCAGACATGGTGGTGCACGATTGTAATCCCAGTACTTGGGAGACTGAGACAGGAGGATCATGGGTTCACGGCTAGCCTCAGCTACTTAGTGAGGCTCTCCGCAACTTAGTAAGACCCTGTTTCAAAAATAAACAGGGTCTTATGGGTGGGACTTTCTTTGTTAACTTTTTTAAATACCACATTCCCCACTGCTGCTGTTCATTTTTCTCAAACCCTTGAGGAGAAGATCTCTGGCTGCTCCTCCTGCGATAGGGGCAGATAGGGGACGGGGCTATGGAGTACCATGAGCTTTACAGCATCTATTCTGGCCTTTATGTAGGCCATCAGGCACTTTATGATACAAGGCCCCACTGTAATGATTAACAACAAAATCAGTATAGGGCCTATCGCTGCAGTGAGTAGGGTGGTCAGCCAGGGTGACCATGAATACAGTGATTGATACCAGTTTTCAGGAGAGTCGTGGTGGCGTTTTTCTCTTTCTCTAAGTCTGGTTCTTACTGCAGCTAAGGTCTCCCTAATGACTCCAGACTTATTAGCATAAAAGCAACATGCTTCCCCCAAGGCCATACATAACCCTCCCTGTTCCATAAATAGTAGATCCAACCCTCTTTTATTTTGTAAGACTACTTTAGCCAGTGAGTCAACTTTTTCTTCCAGCTGGGCTATGGAATTTTGTAAATATTCTATGTCTACATCTATCTGAGCACTTAATTCCTTGAAGTTTTTATCCCCCACTATCAGGGCGGAGGCTCCTAGGGCAGCCGATCCAGCTATTCCAGCTCCAACCAGCAGAGGGAGTAAAATTGGAACCACTCAGCATGCTCTGAGACCGGCACTTTGTTCAAGATATTTCTGTCCTTCCTTTCCTCCATAGATATAGACTTGAGGGAGGATGTGGACCAACCACACAAAGGTGTGCTTCTAATTGGAGCTGGTCTGAGGGAACACATTTTGTAAGCCCATTTGCACATGCCAACCAAGTATGCTTGGGACCTCTACAGAAAGTCCTCTCCGAGGTGAACTGGTTTATTGTAGTAACATCTAAGCAGACACTTTCATAAGAATGAGAGCCCTTTTAATTCATACCTAGGGGACACGAGACAGGAGCCTTGACCTTGTAAATCACCCAAAGTGAGCTTTGGTAGATTCCATTCACAGTTATTTGGCTTATTGTTTATGATGGCCTGATTTGACACCACCCCTGTATAGTAAGGAGGGTTTGGGTTTAGACAAAGCCAACAGTCCTTTCCTTTTTCTGGGTCAGAGGCATTTACCCCACTATGGACCCTTGTTATTAATTTGATTATTGAGGAGTTATTTTTAGAGTTGGGGATCTCTAGAGGGGGCTGGTATATAGCTGATGGGGTTGGCTGGGCCCACAACCCTGGGATCATGGGGTGGTCTCTGGGCTAATCATCTGAACCTCTGGGTTGATTGTTGTCTGAACTTGGGGTCTCCTGGGTATTGGCAGGTATCGGCCGCTGTTTGATCCTATGGGGTGGGTGTCCCGGGGAGTTTTTGCTGTATGGTCAACTCATCTCCAGGATCATTGAGCCTTATTCCCCATGTCCTGCCTGTGGTCCAGTACTTATCGCCAACTGTGGTCCAGGTTAGGACTGTGATTGTTAGAGGATTACAGTTTCCTCTCGGGCCCCCATAACAAGGTGTTGGTGGGGTGCCTCGTTCTACTCTTATATGAGGGTCCTCGTGTTTTTTGAAGTCTGTTTCACATCCCCACTTAGCACAGAAGTATTCCCCTTTTACATTACATTTGGCTTTCCCATCTGATGGGCAGACATAGAATTGTACCTTCTGCAGTTCTTTTTCCATTTCGTTGACTCCACATCCTATGAATTTAATTCTCAAATCTACCCACACTAGTGGTCTTGAGATCATTAGTGAACATAGGTCTATTCTGAAGACAGGCTGGCCATCCGTTATTGTTTGAGAAATAACCTTTTCTCCCCCTGGCTCCTTAATCCCCCAAATCCATCTCGGGGGTACCCTGAATCCTGACCCCACAGTCAGACCAACAAGGTGTAGTCCTCTTATAAGGATTAGGAGCTCACAAGCTTTACTCTCAAAGGGCGTCCTGGATCGCGGTAGGCCTTCCATTTAGCTTCTGGCTCTCCTTCTTTTTTCTCAAATGGCTTTACCTGGGATGAATGCATCCAACTGTCTTTTCCTGCTACCTTGACTGCTGCAGGGGTGCTAAGGATGACTTGAAAGGGGCCTGTCCAGTGGGGCTCAAGAGGGGCTGACCGGAACTGCTTTATCCAAACCAGCTGTCCAGGTGCCTACCAAGGCTCCTTCTCTCTGTCGGGGGTGGTTTGGTTGTACTGTGCTGTGCCCACTGCTCAGTGGGATGTCTCTAGAGTGGCCTGTAAAGCTTGGAGGGAATGGAGAAGGTTATGATTTGAGAGCTTCATGAGTTCATGGTCATTGCCACCCGGGGTAACAAAGGAGGGGGACGACCATACAGAATCTCAAATGGAGAGAGCCCTTGCACATATGGGGTGCACCTGACCGGTAGGAGAGCCATAGGAAGGAGGGTCACCCAGTCACTGCCCAGATCTGCTATATACTTTGTGAGAATCTCCTTTAAAGTTCTATTCATTGTTTCCACCTGTCCTGAACTCTGAGGTCTATAGGCAAGGTGTAGCTTCCCCAAGATATTCCCAGGCATCTTGACACGTCCTTTGTGATTTTAGCCGTGAAGGCTGGGCCATTATCAGACCCCACTGCTATTGGGAGGCCAAATTTGGGGATAATGTCCTCCAAAAGCCTTTTTTGCTACTATCTGAGCTGTCTCTACCTTCGTTGGGAACTCTTTGACCCAACCAGAGAAAGTGTTCACTAGAACTAGGAGGTAATGGAACCTGTGCTTTCCAGGTTTTACCTCTGTGAAGTCTATTACCCAGAAGTCAACAGGGAAGATACCTCAAGCAGTCTCTCCTCTCCAGACAGCTGCTTACAGCTGGTTGGGTAAGTTTGGCCAAGGATGGGATATGGTGCACCTTGTTGAGCAGTTGATATAGCTTGGTTTCTCCCAGATGAGTATTGAGATGGGTCTTGTGGACTAGCTCTCTTCCCAAGGCAGCAGGAATTGCAATTTTTCCTTGCTGGAGCACCCTACACCCAGAGGGGAGAATCGTATGTTCACCTGGTTTAGCTATCTCTTCATTGTTATAGTGGGGGCTCTCCGGGAGCTCTGGAAGAGGGGTTATCACTCCCATGGTTGTGGGCTTTCCTGTAGGCACAGTCCCATCCTTTGCTGCCCTCTTAGCTGCTTGATCCATAGCCCAATTTCCTCTAGCCTCAGGGGAGTCATTGTCCCTATGCTCTGGGCAGAGGATGATGGCCACCTTCTTTGGCATCCATAGGACTTCAAGGAGTGCTGGGATCTCAGGGACATTTTCTATCTGCTTTCCTGCTGAGGTCAGTAGGCTTCTTTCTTTGCATATGGCACCCTGTACATGGGCAGTGGTAAAGGCATACCTGTTATCTATATAGATGTTCAGTCTTTCCTTCGGCCAGGCTTCAGTGCCTACATCAGAGCAGTGAGCTCGGCTTTTTGAGCAGAAGTCCCCAGGTCTAAAGTCTGTGTCCACCGTCTCCGCACAGATGGGGTCATAGTGGGGGTCCCATCTTGGCCCAAAACAGTATGACATGCTCCTTGTTGTATTTGCTCACACTCTTCAGAAGTAAAAAGGACCTGTAAAACCTGTTGGCAGTCATCCCAAATGGGTTGATGAGTAAAGAAAATGGTTTCCAAGAGATGAACAAGCCCCTGAGGTTTCTCAGAGAAAGGGGGGTTTTGCATCTTCCAGTTATAAAGGTCAGTAGTAGAAAATGGGTGTAGACAAGACAACCCTGAGCCTGGTCATCGCTTGTACCTGGTACCAGTTGGAGGGGAAGGAGGGAGGGTGTATTAGAAGGCTGAGTGGTGGCGGCAGCCACAGGCAAAGTGGGGTCAGACTGACCATAGTAAGATTCTGCATGAGTGGGAGGGGGGCTGAGCAGAGGCTGGGAGGAGGACGATGGAGGTGGAGGAGGGGTGGTAGAAGCAGGAGGATAGGTGGAAGACCAAAGGGGGAATCAAGCGGATCTGGGCAGTCTTTCTAGAGGATGACTGGCTTTGTATTGGCGTCCTTGGACTTCTTTCCTTTTACCTGTTGGGGTTGGGTTAACAAGATAGAAGTGCAACCCAGCTTTTTGGCCCAAGAAGGAGGGCCTGCGGCTAAGTCTACCCAAGTAGTGATGTAGGGGATTTGGTCATGATGACCAGGCTTGGAAAAGATCACCTGTCATATGAGATAGAGATTGGGTAAGAGGAAAGAGCCTACAGTTGGCCAACCTGTGCCAAAAGAGGGCCACTCTAGCTCACACAAAGTTCGCACTTGTCCCTTTGACACTGTATACCCATTGCGACGAGCTCGTTTCTGAAACTCAGAAAAGTGTGATAGCAAGACTTCCAAAGGGGTTAGAGAAGAAGAAGATACTTGACTCATGTTGGAATTGTTTTTTTGTTGTTGTTGTTGTTGTTTGTTTTTAAACAGTCCCAGTTGGGGAACTCAGGGACTCCGGGTTCACCTAGGTCCAGAACTTCTAGGAGGAGTTGCCCAACAGCTACTTGCTCATGCAAGCCGAGTCAGCATTCAGCCTCCACAGCCCAAATGGACAAAGGTTTCTCCCATGTCTCTCTGAGCAACTTCAACCAGGAACTGAGCACTATGGGAATGGACCTCAAGTTAGGTTTGGATTATGGAGGGTCGGTATAAACCCCTGACCAGATGTCTCTCCCGATGGCAAGGAGTGGGGCAAGATCTTCCCTGGGCTCCCTGCTTCCCCAAGCCTTAGGGGTTACAAGCGGGCAAATCACTGCTCAAGTGGGCTGGGAGAGCAACCTCCTTGAGTCCATACACCTTTATTGAGGCCCAAGAGGGGGGGAGGGCTAAGGTTTTGGTTCAGTAGTGTGCTGCTTTTAGAAGTTACTTCTCCGAGTTTCATGTCGGGCAGTTTCCCTCCACTGTGTCTCAGACGAGCTTTTTCCCGACTGAGGAAGAAGGCCGGTTCAGAGTGCTGAGACCAGCCCCTTATGTGCACTCGTCTGGAAGAATCTCCATTATTTCCCCATCTGACCCTGGGGTGGAGGTATATCTGTTGAAATGGGTCCGCAAGAGTTAGTCATAGATCCTAAAACCCTGGCACGTAGCCCCTATCTCTCCTGTCCACCAGCAAAAGACCAGAGTTGTAGAGTAAGGAATGCTAATGAATGAGAGACAAATCAAGATGTAATAAACCGAAAGTAGAACACTTTCAACCCTAGTCCAATCACAGGGGGTAACAGCCCCCAGGACCACTGAGAAAAATGAAGATCACAATAAGAACAATAACAAGAATCCAAACATTAGTGCACCAACAAAGACAGGCACAGACACTAATACTAACAACACCAAATCCCGGGAACCAGAACCAGAGACTACGAGGCTGGGGACATCTCCCAAGCCCCTGGAGATCAAGGTTTGTGACTGTGTCCAGTCAACCTTGATCCCCCACTAAGGAGTTGACTCACCAGACACATCCCTCCGGAGGGTACCAGATGCCTCTGCCAAACATTGGGCGGTTAAGCGGAGGCAGGATGCCACTGACTTGCCACTGGGGCTGACGTACGTCCTTCTCAGCAGCTGCCCCCTGGAGGTTTCGTTTGGCTTTCCTGCTCCGGGCCGCCGCCCAAAGTCTGAGTGTGGTCTGATCTTGCGACCAGAGCCTCCGGATGTTAAACCATGAGCGTAGAACAAAAGATCCAAGACCACCAACTCAGCTAAGGTGAGAGGCTTTATTAGCCACGGCAGCTACCACTCCCCGGCAAAAGCAGAAGCGGCAGCCCTGCATCAGCCCACCGTTCCCTTTTTATAGCAAGCAAGCCAGTTACAGAAGCAGAGTCCGCGGGTTATAATTTGAGCCAGCCAACTACAGAAATTCTTTCCTTATTTGGAATAAAGAGTAGAGAATGGGTTCATGACGAGTTTTTTTTTTTTCTTTTTCTCTTCACGGGCTTCTTCTCCTGGGTGGGATGTTCTTTTCGCGGGCTTCTTTTCCTGGGCAGGACTTTCTTTGTTAACTTTTTTTTTTTTTTTGGCAGTACTTGGGATTGAACCCAGGGGCATTCTACCTCCGAGCTACACCCCTGGGCATATTTTTTATACTTTATTTTGAAACCAGGTCTCACGAAGTTGCGGAGGACCTCACTAAGTAGCTGAGGCTGGCTGTGAACCCGGATCCTCCAGTCTCCGCCTCCCAAGTACTGGGATTATAAGCGTGCGCCACCATGCCCGGCTTTGTTAACTTTTTTTTAATAACCCAGGTAGAATGCCCCTGGGTTGCATCCCCAGTACCACAAAAAATAAAAAAAATTAATTAAAGCTATAAGATATGTGTTTGATGTCTATTTTTGTGTATGTTTGTTTGTATCCATTAAGTGCTGTCTGTCTATTGTCTACATGGTACCAAAATTGGCTTATATAGAAGAGTTCTCATAAGTTAAAAAATGGATCCAAATACTTTTTAGTTCACATAAGTTAAGTCTTTAACAAATAAGTTTGTTTGTTGGTAAAATAAAAGTAAGGGATGTCATTAAAGTATTAACAGATCTTTCAGGTTATCCAATCAGGATTATATTGTCTGTTCCTATTTGATGTTTAAATTGCACTGTTCACTGTTTTTAGGATTTTTTTGTCAAAATAATGACTTAAAGTGCTGACTATGGCTATTAAAGTGGATAAATTATGTAAATATAAAAAAGTTTTTATAAATGGCTTATATTTTTAAAATCTAAATTGTGTATAAATAAGTTGAAAGTATTCATGGCTTAGCATTAGCAAAAGACAATATACTGAGTCTATTAAATGTGTTTTTATATATATAAGCAACAGTTTAAAATTGCATTCTTTAAGGTGTTAATTAAACATAAGTTAATATAAGTTACTAAGAGTTAAAGTTCTGATTGATAGGTGATTCTCTATATATTTAAGGCTGAAAATTCTTAGGCTATGTTTTGATAAACATCTATTAAGAACATTATTAAGTGTTTTATCTAAGTATTAAGTCTTTTAATCTTACCTAAAAGAAGTAATTTATCTAAATTGGGGATTGTTTTAGTGTAAGGATTATTTAAATGTAAGGATTGTTTTAGTTGTTTAAAGTTAAGAAAAATGTTATGAAAAAGGGAAATCCAATAAATAAAAGGAGATATTCATAGGTATGAGGAGGTATTATAATAAAAAAAGAGGGAAACGCTTATATATGGAAAAGGATTTTGTATGGAAAAATTTTATTCTAAATGACCAAATTATCCCATAGGGGAAAGAAAGTTGAGAACAAAAAATCAGAGGGTTAAGTAAGTCACAGAGGGTTTTAGGAAGTTAAAATATATGTTAAAGATAACATAATAAAATTTTTTATAAATTGGTTAAAAATTAAAAGGAATTATTTAAAGGGGTTTCTAAAGTCATATTTAATGCACTGATTCTATATTTAAAACAATTAAGTTTTCTCAAGATATTACTCTACTCTTGGAATATTTTATAAAACTAGCATAGGAAATTTTTTCATTTCATTGCGATAATTTTCTATGTTCTTTATATTTAAAATAATATGGTTTTGTGCTCTTCACTTTTACTAAGAACTAGCTTAAAGGTTGTGTTTTAGCAAGGTAATCTCTATTTTTTATTTTTATTTTTTTGCGGTACTGGGGATTGAACCCAGGGGCATTCTACCTCCAAGCTACACCCCCAGCCCTATTTTTTATTCTTTATTTTGAAACAGGGTCTCACTAAGTTGCAGAGGGCTTCACTAAGTAGCTGAGGCTGGCCACGAACCTGCAATCCTCCTGTCTCAGCCTCCCAAGTACTGGGATTACAAGCGTGCGCCACCACCGCTGGCTTCTTTTTAATTTATTGGTGCATTGTAATCATACATCTTGATGAGTTTCAGGGTGGCAGAAGTATACATGCACACATCAGTCAATTAGCCCTCCCCCAATTCCCACC
>PVJS01042520.1:0-17477 GCA_004027185.1 Glis glis | reverse complement strand
CCAGCCCTATTTTTATTCTTTATTTTGAAACAGGGTCTCACTAAGTTGTGGAGGGCCTTACTAAGTAGCTGAGGCTGGCCACGAACTTGGATCCTCCAGTCTCAGCCTCCCAAGTACTGGGATTACAAGCATGTGCCACCACACCTGGCTGACAATCCCCTACATTATAAGTTTCTTAAAATGTCATATCTCTCTTTTCTTATTCTGTTTGCTATGCAGGCTAATTAACAGTGCACATGGTAATTTTCATAAGTTGGTGAATTTCCAATAACTCTAAAATTCATAGACTTCCCAGAAATTTGGGAATGGCAGTCCTGGAAGAGGAACTAATGTGGAGAGTGGCAAGCCTGGAAAAGCAAACAGAACTTCAGACTAAAACTATGTTTCAATTATGTTTCATATTCTTCCTTTTGTCTCCTTTTTCCATATTTTTATTTCTTCAATCCTACCTCAGACATTGACCAATTCACAGCAGTCCTTTCTTGGCTTTGAGTGTAAGAGAGTGAGAAGCCATGAGATCTTCTTGTGGATTCTGTGACTTCCTACTCTCCTCAAATGTACCAGAAACACGACTTGATTAGACAGTCATTCTGCAAGGTGTCCTTAAGACCCGTCCCCTCTCAAGGGAATAGAATATATCATGAATAAAGCCACATCAATGAAGAATATGCATACCTTGCCTGATGTCAGGCTTCTACCTAAAATGCTTGAAGCCCTAGTCCTGCAGTTCAAGCCATGTCCCTAGAATCTGGGTGCCTTGGATCCAGATTTCTAGTGTTTCCATTCTTTCTGATGTCCCTTAAAAAAATCCTTTCTTCAAGATGTCCCTTGCTAAAGGGAGTTATTAGGTGTCCATCTCTCTGAGGCTCTTTTGTTCAGACTTGGTTGTCCAAGGCAACCAAGAAAAAGAAATTTGAGGAACAAAACTTATATTCTTTGTTGAGTCACCCTTAATAGCTTGAAAAGGTCAAGAACTTCTTTACTTATCCGGGTTTCCTGACGACTCTGGTAAGCGAGGAGTGAGATGCAGATTTCAGTTAAAAGGCTCATGTTCTTTTTAACTTTGTTCATCGAGTGTGTTCTTAAAGAGGACCCTGTGCATTGTACATTCTCATGTTCTAATGAGACCCAGCTTCTGCCAGATCACATTCAGAGACTGAATGCAGCAGGAGCCCCGTGCGGGTTTGCCATCCATCGAAGCTCTCACTCAGATGAAGAGTAAGAGCAATGATGAACACCAGGAGATGCCATTAGAACAAAACCTTCACTGTCCTAGTGCTCGACTCTAAGGTCCTCATCTTTGGGTTCTCTTTCTGTCCCCATGACTTGGGAGAAAATTTATCTCATCACCGTCTATAAATCTGGGGCATATCTTAGACTCTTGACTCTAATTCAGATAATGGATGTATCGAGCTCTCAATTTTGTGAGTGGGAGAGAAGGACGTGTTTTGTTCGCATTTAAACGTAGCAGAAACATAAGTGCTGGGTTTTAGGATTAAATTTTATGATCATTTGACTAGCATTGATCCTGTGAGCTACTCTGCTAGGCTGGCTGGGGATTTCACAAGGTAGTTATGGCTCCGATACATATTCATACCATTTTAGTTCAAGATAGAAAGTGCTAAAAGAAACGAAAAAAGTCTGTAATTTCACAGGAGAGATTGCATTGACTCCTCCCTCCTCCTCTCACCCCCATTCTCATTGCTTCTAATTAGATCACCATTATCTCTGCCTGGAATTATAGCAATGATGACTTGACTGTTTCCTGGCCCTGTTAGTGAGCACCTATTGTGTGCTGGGCAGTGGAAGGGAGGGGAACTAGACATGCAGTGGATTTGTGTCTGGGTAGAGAGGCAAGAATAGAGTTCCTCAAAAAAAATTAATCTAAGACAAACTGTGATCCAGGGCCTCAAACATACATGTTCCTGGGTGCCAGGCAGTAGTGAGTGAGGAGAAATGAGCCAAGAATAAGAAGCAGAGTTACAAAGAATCTGTTGAGAACTGAGTGCAGGATCCCTGTCTAAACAGCACAGGCTACCTCGCTACAGTTAATCATTGCCAAGTAGGGATGGGAACCTGGCCCTCTAGACATTCAGAACTTTTGGCTATAATCTAAATCTCTCAGTTTGCTAGAATTGACAGCAATTTTTTTAAGTCTTTGAGACACTGGGTGTCGGCACTGTGAGGTCTGGCCACAAGGTCATGCTGGAGGAGGACCAAGAGCAAAGGAACAAAGAGAGATGCCCCTGGCCATTGCCCTGCCCCAAGATGACCTAGCCACTGGAACACCAACTAGCGGCTTACACAACTACTCCTGTACTTCCCCCCTTCCTTGCCCCATAAAAAGCCCCTAGCCTGTAAGGAGGCGGGCTTTCTGACTCTTGTGGGCTCTCTCCTTGGTCAGATGCCTCCTTCCAGGTTTTATCCCTAAATAAAGCCTGTTCCCTGCTATCTGGCTGTGTTTTCTTTGCCCCATATGCCCCAAAACTGGATGTGTTAGTCAGCTTTCCATCATTGTGACAGAATACCTGAGATAACCAACTTAAAAGGAGAAAAGGTTTATTTTGATGTCTCAGGCCAAGACCAATTGGCCCTATTTCTTTGGGTCTATGTGGCATAGCACATCATGGTAGAAGAGTATGGCAGAGGAGGCCATTCACCTCATAGAGGGAAAGCAAAAGAAATAGAGAAAGGGCTGGTGTTCCATTATCCCCTTCAAATGTGTGTCCTCAATTCCCTAACTTCTATTAGGCTCCAACCTCTCAAAGTTTCCACCACCTCCCAATAGTGCTATGGGCTAACAACCAAGCCTTTAGCACATAGGGCTTGAGGGAGACATTTAAGATCCACTCTATAACACCAGGTAATCCATAAAAGCATTCAGTGGGCCTGAGCTGGCCTATAACCTGGCAACCTCCAGCATATACTAAAATGAGTATACTAAGGTGGAAGTGACTTAGGTGGAAGAGTCTCAAGGAAGCTTTGTAGGAGGGAGAATATTTGATACAGGTTTGGAAGGATGGGTGTAGGAAAGAAAAGGGCTTTCCAAGCAGAGGAGAGAGTTTGGAAGGTTTCTCGAAGTTCTGGTCAGAAAAGACAAGGAATCTGGGGGTAAACACTGGGATGTGAGCAAGGGTCAGGTGGCATGCTATGAGCCTCAGGCCAGAGAGGTAATTGAACTTGCACACTCAAACCCCACTCTCAAACCTCAGCTGCACAACGAGAGTGGTGACTTGTACCTCCCAGCATTGTAGGAGCATGCACAGAAATGCTTGCTTTTCTGTGCCTGACATGGAGACAGAGCATTTAATGAGCAGGAACTCTTCCTATTATTTAAAAAAGTTTGGACTTTGCTCATGCTGTGGCACTGGCAAAAGGACTGCTGCTGCTGCTTTATATCTATTTTTCCCCTTATTTAAAGATTAGATTTCCACTTATTTATGAAAACTAAACTTTCAGAAACGTACAAAGAAGAAAATAACAATCATTCTCAGCACTCAGAATTAATGACAGTTAATGTTCTGTCAGATTTGCATTTGCATCTAGTCTTTAAATAAAAAAATCATTCTTCATTCTTCATTTTATAGAAATGGTAACATAGCCAATACAAAAAACTTATTAAAAAGTAGTAAAGTATAAAAATGAAAGAAAAATATTCAAGACCTAACACTGTATTGTGCAAATTATTTCTTGTACATGAATGACTTATGTGCATTGTAGGTTAAAGGATACATGTTTATCTATAACCTATGGGATTATGGGGTTACTGTAAAGAATCAAATGAGATGCTCTATGTAAGTAGCACAGTACCTGGCACACAGTGCTCAGTAAATGTTGGATCATGGGATTCAGCAGTGGGCTACAAGTGAGCAGGTAGAATTCTGGAAATCTATATAGAGGAATTTCTGTGTAGTGGTTAGCAGAAGTCAACTGTTTAAGTCATACTCCAGACTTCAAGGTCTTTCCCAGTTTACAAGCAAATGTTCCCCATCTCTTTGAGATGAACTGGGAAGAGGAGAATCCTTGGAAATTTGAGGAGATGATACATGAAGAGCTCCAGGGACAGAGGATGTCACAAAATGATAGTCTCCCTCCACCACTCTCTTCTCTCCCCTTTCCTGTGTGCCTTTTCTGTTTTGGTTTGACATGACACTCAGAAAAATGGAAGTCCATAAAGTGCTAAGTCCTCCTGATTACATTCTTGACCACCCTTCTCTTCCTGAGGAATACTGCACACTGAACCCAGAGCAAGGCTTGGTTGTGATACCCCTCTTTTCCAGGGGCCCCAGGAAGGGCAGCACCTGTTGGCTGTCTCTGGTTAACAGCTCAGCTGCAGGCAGGAAGCAAATTAGCTGATAGAAGGTGGTTCTTCGCACCTGAAATTCATTGTCATCTTAAATCCATTTCAAAAACTGCATCATTTAACTCTGAAGCAAGAGTAAAAGCCCGGGCAAGAATAGAAGCAAGAGTAGAAGCCCTTTTGCTTAGTGATTAAAAAGTCTGGCTGTGCCAAGATCCTTGAGCTTTGCGAAAATTCGCTATAGCTTCGTTTAACCATAAAGCAGGTGTCAAGTGAAGATGTTGTGAGTGTTTATGATCATTAGGTTGTATTAAAGAGTCACGTTGAGTTTCAGAATGAGGACGAGAATGCTGCCTATTCCTCTACCTGCAGAGCAATTAAATTATTGTCTGACATGTTTATAGCTCCAGAACCAGTAATCAGCTTTTAGTCTGAATAGCAGACATGGTATTATAATCTAGTGCTTTGCTGAAGGTTCATACTTAGCATTTGCATTTGATAATTTAATTTAAATAATACTGAGAGAGCACTGTTACACTTCTTAGCAATTATCAGAGTAATGGGAAAGACCACAATGCACAGATTGGTTGTATTTTGTTTTTGTTTTCATTTTTTGTAAATAATTTTATATTCCTGAATGTTTTTCACTTCCTCATTACTAACCTCTACTGACCTTTTTGAATAAACTAGAAAATGGTAGTAACCTCTAAAGTCACAAGTATTGTCTTTTTTCCCTTTTCCTCTTCCCATAGAAACAATGTGAGAAATCATTAAATTTCCATGAGATTGTGAAAGGGCTGCAGTTAAAAATTCCCCAAAAGGATTTTTTTTCTTGCAAGAGGTATTAGAGATCAATTTTCTGATAAGATTCTCCATCCCAAATCTGGGCGTGGTGGCACACGCCTGTAATACCAGTACTTGGGAGGCTGAGATAGGAGGATTGCAGGTTCGAGGACAACCTCAGCAAGTAGTGAGACTCTCATCAACCTAGCGAGACCATGTTTCCAAATAAGAAATAAAATCGGGCTGAGGGTGTAGCTCAAAGGTATAATATCTCTGGGTTCAATCCCCAGTACCAAAAAAAAATTCTCTGTCCCAGAGAATATTTGGGAATTTTAGAAAAAGTAAGTACTTGCTTTAATCCTTTGAAAAGACACCAAGGAGTGGTAGAGCTGAATCATATGGTCCTTCCAATCCTAGTCTTTTGAGGAACCTCTATACTGATCTCCATAGTGATTATACAGATGAATGGATAAGAAAACTGTGGTATATACAGTGGAATTTTACCCAGCCACAGAGAAGAACAAAATTATGTCATTTGCATGAAAATAGATGGAATTAGAGATTATTGTGTTAAGTGCGATCAGCCAGTCTCAGAAAGTCAAGAGTCAAATGTTTTCTCTATTAAGTGGAGGCTAGAGAGAAAACAGTTAAACAAAAATTATATAGTTGAGGAAAGAGACAGGATAAGGGAAGGGGACCAGGGGAGGGAGGTAGAGAGAGGAAAAGGAAGAACTGATGAAAGAAACAGTTCAAATTATGTCCATGGATGAAGGTTCTTCTACCAATATCACTATTATGCACAGGAGGGGTGGGCAATGGGATGGGACCTGAAGGGAAACACACCAAGACCTCTGTGCATGTTTGTTTGTATGACTTTGAACCTAACATATGTATAAATACAATACACCAATAGCTGGAGATAATGGGGCCACCTTTCCTGAATGTATTCAATGTACCTGGTAAATAAGGCTTGGGTCTGCCCAGGTGCCACAGAGAGGTCTCTCTGCCCTCTACAGCCCTTACTCTCTGCCAGGCACAGTGGTAGATATTTTCTTCATCTGGAATCTCATTCAAACCTCCCAATGACCACAGACTCCATCAATCCCCATTTTCCAGATGCTAAACCTGAAAATGAGAGAAGTGAACTAACTTTCCCATGCTCACCCTGTGGGGAGCAGAGGTGCCGGGGTTGAAAGCAGTCTCTCCTGTCCCCAAGCCCAGGGTCTTTGCACACATGGTCCAGCCGCTGCCTCTCTGTATCAGCAGATGTTCTGTGGATGGAAATGGGTGAGGTACCTCTGTGACCTTGGCCTTTAGTCAACACTGATCACACCTGGTTCCTTGTAAATTTTGGTATATCTGATTATGAAAAGAGTTGCCAGTACCAAATAACAGTGATGCCGCTGTACACAGGGACTTGTGCATTTGAATAACGCACAAATGATAGAATCAGTGAATAGCCCTTGGATAAATTCTTCTGGTCAGAATTTATCCAAATCACACAGGCCCATACTTTAGTTCCCCTTAATTTCTACCTTGAACAATTAAGCTAATGAAAGAGATGCTAAACATTTCTGGGCAGCATAGACAATAGCTTCTATGTCGTGGGTCTTTCTGAGCTGCGTCAGTTGACTCAGCTGTTGTAGTATAGGGATTTAAACCTGCTAACCCGAAAGGGCACTTGAGAAGAAGGACTTTGATTTGGGGGTTCTAGTTCTGGAAGGTTTCCTGGTAGAGAGGCTTTGAGAAATAGAAGCACAGTGTTCAAAGGGAAGTTACCCAAACTCAAATTGGCATCTCTCAGGGGACTATGGGAGTGATCCAAGGAACTTTAAAGCACCATTCCTGTGGTAGTAAATGTTCAAGTTCTTCATGGGGTTGATAAAATCCCATGAACACGGACACTTCATCATAGCAAATGGAACGATTTTCATTTGTTTTAATTCCATAATTAGTTCTGTTAATAAAAATGTCTATTTAAGCTATTTAAGACACTCACTAAAATTCTATAATATTAATTTCATGGAAAAATTCCAACAGAACTATATTAGTTTTTCCCCCATTAAGGTAACATTATGGACTTTTAATGGCACTCTCAGCTATAATGCTTTTTATTGACCTAATTATTAAGTGAATTAAAATCTGTCTCAATTCCTTGAAAATTATGGAATAACAGCATCAACATGAAAGCCATGCCTGCTTACTCGGGGTGAAAGAGGAGAGACCCCGAGGTACTCATCCCTCACAGACATTTGGTTCATCCATGAGGAAAGACAAATAATACTTTAATTTCATTCAGAGTATTTGCTTTTCATTATCTATGAAATTTGTGATAGCAAAATAATACTTTGTGGTGAGTGAGTTTTGTTACACATGGGAAATTTCTTTGTTTTCTCTTCCTTGCCTCCTGTGTTTTTCTCTTTTGATGATTTCCAAAAATAGCATTAGAATTTTAGCAGTGTATTAAAGATATGATGGAATCTATGTACAACCTTTATAATTAGTGTTTAGTATAAAAGTAGTATGCCCAGTGAAATAAATTGAAACAGTGCAGAGGAAGGAGAGTAAAGTCTCAAATCCCACTTTCTAGAAGTATCATGGTTAAAAGCTTGAGGAAGCCAGGTGTGGTGGTGCATGTCCATAATCCCAGTACTGGGGAGGCTGAGACAGGAGGACCACAGGTTTGAGGCCAGCCTCCACAACTCAATGAGGCCTTCAGCAACTTAGTAAGATCCTGTTTCTAAATAAAAATAGGGCTGGGGTAGCTGGGGTAGGTAGAATGTCCCTAGGTTCAAGACAGCAGCAAAGAAAACTTGAGGAATCTAAATGGAAATCATCAATTTTGCCTCCTAATGATACTAGACATTTCTTTGGGACAGACAGTAAACAGGTGGCACCTGTGCCTCTAGTTTCATCTTCCACTCCCAAGCCAGAAATCACTAGGGGATTGCTGTGTGCTTCCTCATTGAGAACAGTGTAGCCGTCAGATCCATCTCAGGACTGTGCTTCAGACAAACTTGTCCAATATGAAACAACACCAGAATTGAACCCATCTTGCATCCCCGGTGATCACTCACAATTTTGAACTATTATTATAGATGTGCACACAAATCTCATTTGCTCATCAAAGAAATTCTATGAGTGGGTATGTTATCAGCTTTCTGATACTGCCACAATAGCTAAGATAAATCAACTTAGATAGAGAAAAGGTTTACCTTGGCTCACAGTTTGGGATATTTTAGTCCATGACTGATTAGTCCTTGTTCTTTGGGCCTGTGGTATCACATCATGGAGGGAGCATGTGGCAGAGCAAAGCCCCTCATCTCATGACTGGAAATGAAAAAAAGAAAGAGGAAGAAATCAGGGCCCCACTTTCACTGTTATGGTTTGGATAGAGAATATCCCCAGAAGAGCTCATGTATTAATGTTCAGAGTAGATATAATTAAGTAGTGAAGATTGCAATCTCATCGATGGATAAATCCATTGTAATGGATATACTGGGTGGTAACCTAGGCGGGTGGGGTATGGCTGGAGGAAGCAGGTCCCTGGAATTGTGGCTTTAGGGACTATACTTGTATATTGGAATGCCCTTGCTTGTTCTCTCTTACTTCCGGCCTCCATGATATGAAAGCAGCTCTGCTTGTGCCTCTCTCTGCCTCCCACCATCATGCCCTGAGCTCCGCCAATGAACTGGCCTCATATGGACTGAACCCTCGAAATCTCCAAAACTGTGAGCATATAAATCTCCCTTCCTCTAAATTGTGTGTGGTCAGGCTTATTGGGTCACAGCAGTGAGAATGCAATCTGAAACAGTCCCACTCAAGGGCATGCCTGCAATGGCCTAAAACCTCCCACTAGATCCCATCTCTCAAAGTTTCTACTGCCTCCCAATAGTGCCAAGCTGAGGACCAAGCCTTTGGGGAACATTCCCAATCCAAACTATAGCAGAGGGGAAGGATGAGAATTATCAGTCTTATTTTAGCAGACAAAGCCTCATCACCTAGAATAAGGAAGGAACTAAATGAGGAAGGTAAGAAGTAAGTTATGAAGAAGGAAGTAAGTTAGAAGAAGGCACAGCTCCTTAATCCTGGTCTGCTGATCTTTCTGTCTGTCTTTCATTCATTCATTTCACAAATATTAATCAAGTACTTTTTATGTTGGGCACTGGACATCCAGCAGTAAGGAAGACAGTCACACTCTCTTTCTTAAGGAGCTTCCATTTTGGGGTAGAGGCAGATACCAGACTTATAAACAAATAAGATGATTTTGGCTAGCAATCCATACTATGAAGAAAAGAATTGGGTAGATTGTATTTAGCAGGTCACTGGGAGGATCTCTTTGACAACTAATATTTTAGCTGAGACGCAAGAGAAGAAGGAGCTGCTGTAAAAACCCTGGGGACGTGTCACAGGTAAAGTAGGGTTAGGACGAAGGAAGGACCATGTAATCCAGGACCATATAATCAGAAAAAAGGCTGTGGCTCTAGAGACCCTTTAGTGAGTCTGGGAGGAAGGAGAGAGGTAAGGCTGGCCAGAGCAGCTGGGCCAGGGTGGGGGAGGTTACCTTTCATTTTCATTTTGTTGGGCACCCATTAGAGGATGACAAAGGAATGACCTAACCAAACGGGGCACAGGGTGGAAGCACTTGATATGCATCCTCAACAATATCTAGACATCATTTTGGCTTGAGTGCAAATAGAGTGAATGCCATCCTGCTGCTGGTGCACACTTTCCCTCTGATGAACTCAAGGTCTCCATCCCATCCCTATAGCCATGGAATCTGTCCCAGTGCCAAGGTTAAACCTGAGACAGGGCACTAAGCAGAGATTCTGGCAGAGACAAAAATGAAGAGAAGTGTGTGGTGTGTAACCCTGACACTGAGCAGCATATGACCTTCCAAAAGGAAAGTCTGGGTAAGCCTGTTTGAACTGGTAAGTGGAGGCATCCCTGCAGGCACCCTTTCTAAATCAGATGTAATTCTGTGCTTCATGGTGGGGGCAACTCTTACCTTAATCCTTAACATACAGTTAAACTCACCTTCCCATTGTCCTGGTTTATTTTAATCCACAAAAGTCTTTATGAGTATAACCTATTTCATTGGAAAATAATGAGGTGTTACCATCATCATCATCATCATCATCCTCATCATTAACAATTGTCTGAGCACTTACAATGTGCTGGACACTCTGCTAAGAGTTTTGCATTGCATTCTCTCAACCCTCTGAGTTAGGAACTATTATTTTGTTGTTTTACATGAGAGGAAACCAAGCTGTAGAAAGGTTAACTAGTATGACCCAGGGTCATACGGCTAGCACAGGTAGAATCTGGGCTGTTCAGCCTCAAAGTCCATACTTTTAACCAAACAAGGGCCCTCCCTCATACTGTCAAATGGAACACGTGTGAATGAATGGGGAGGGGGATAAACGACACCTGGGTTTGAAGTTGATCTCAGTTTCTTCAATTTTCAATTGGGAGTGATGGTGGCACTGACCTCAGGAGGTTTGGATGGATTCGATGAGATATTATAAATAACATGTATAAGACAGTGCCTGGCACAGAACAAGTGCTGTAAAAACCATGTCACTCGGGGATTAGGTCTCAGTGATCTGATAGAGGACACGGAAGACAATAGTCTTCCTAGAGCCATGGCAGAGACTAAATGAGGTGGTGTATGCTCAGAACCTACACAGTGCCTGGGGTTTTGCTAGGTGGTGGCTATTCTTGCTCATCTAACAACAAGTGTTGTCTTGAATTTGGGCCATCTGCAGCAAATCAGAGTAGCAGTGCAGGGAAACCTGCTCAAAGCTCCACTGTGCTTCTCAGCTCTGACACAGGAGTGAGCACCATTGTTGGGAGTGTGCATGTCTATGAGATAGAGCTGTAATGTTAATGAGCTAGTTAATATTTTTAACTCAGCCTGATGCCATTTCAGAAGGAGCCATTTGTGTGATAAGGGGAAACTCCGAAGTCTGATGTCTATTACTTAGTTGAAGTCAAATTTTGACAACAATATGTTCAAGAGAATTGCAGATGTTCTCAGATCACATCATATTTTGGCAAAAACTGCATGTGATGATTATCTGAGAAAGCATCTGGCAAAGTTCTGGAGGGCAAAGTTCTTTTTTCATGGTTAAAAAACCCGAAGCTCTGGCTCAGCTCCTGCAAAATGTCCTGTGTGTGCAGCTGTGAGGCTAATGGGGTCTCAAACTGCGTCCCATGGAAGAAGCTCCCCAAGGGTTCCTGTTAATGTGAAAAGTTGCTGGGAAGTGCTGCGGGCTGTCCTTGTGCCACTGTTAGGGGTGCTGCGTGGGCCAGGCCTGGGCTAATGTCAGCTGAACCTCAGGGAAGAGAAGATGACATCCCCTACCACAGAGGCTGGCTCTCCAGCGCCAGGTCCTCCCCCCTCCAAGTCAGACTCTCATCATGAAAAATAAAGGCAAGGTGATTGCAGCCTTCAAATGAGGCAGTGAAAGAAGCCCTGTACTCTGTGCTCTGTGGGTTTAAAAGGTTTAATCAATTCTTTCCTGTGTAGGCCTGTTTCCTAATTGGATCCAAGTCAGGTAATTCTCTCTCTCTCTCTCTCTCTCTCTCTCTCTCTCTCTGTATTACCTCTAGCTACACCCCAACCCTATTTTAGTTTTTTATTCTGAAACAGGGTCTCGCTAAGTTGCTGAGGCTGGTCTCAAACCTGGGATCCTCCCCCCTCAGCCTCCCAAATATTGGGATTACAGCCATGCACCACCATGCCCGGCTAAATTTTGCATTTCTTTTTTTCTTTAAATTATTTCTGGTAATGCTTTGAAGGAAGTCTTTTATTTATTTATTTGTGTGTGTGTGTGTGCTATGGATGGAACCCAGGGCTCCCTGTAAGCCTGTACCCACACCCCTGGGCCAGGAAATTATCATTGAATTCTTGCAAGGACTGAGCTTGGGAAAGCGGAGAGGGGGAGGGGAAGGAAAAGGTTCAGGTTGAATGAGTGCCAGGCTCCAGTTCTCTTTACTGCCGGCCCTGTGACCTCAGGTAAGACTTGGCTTTCCTTGTCATCTTTGGTAAACTGAGGGACCTGGACAAGGATTCCCTCCATCACTAACACCATGTAAATACTATTTTGTCCCCCCATCCAGAGGTTTCCACTTGATCTATACCTTTTTTCTGGCCTACAGTAAGGCTGCTTCATTATTTAGCCAGAAAACTTTCCTAGTGCATTTTTATGACCACCTAGAGAAGAGGCTCTTACTGGAGTCATCAGGCAGACCCTGAAATTAGACATCATTTCACCTTAAGTATAGGCAAATTTTTTAAGGAGCCAGAGGCTCTGTGATTTTTCACTTATTCATTTAATGAATATTGAATACCTAATCTCTGCTAGGCACGGAGCTAAGCAAGTAGGGAAACGGTGATCTGGGCAGACAGTCCCTGACCTTCCAGATCCTCCATTCAAACAGGAAGACTCGAGAAACGAGTAAATGCACACCATAGGCGTGGTGTGCACACCTGTAATGTCAGTACTTGGGGGGCTTACAAAGGAGGATCACAGGTTGGAGGCCAGCCTCAGAAACTTAGCGAGATCCTGTTTCAAAATAAAAAATAAGAGCTAGAGGTTCAGCTCAGAATTCAGCTCAGGTTCAGTTCAGCAGAATGCCCCTGGGTTCAATCCCCAGCCCCCCACAAAAAGGAAATGAATACATGGCGATCACCAGGCAGGACAGGGGCGCGGTGGATCAGGTGCAACTTCACGGTGCTACAGGAGCTCAGGAGAAACTCTTCACCCAGACTGCATCAAATTTTCAAGGGGGTTCATGACCCACCAAGAAAGAGAAGAATCTCAACCAAAAGAAAGAGAATTTGACATGATGGTACGGTGAATGACAGATGGAGAAATGATAACAGATGGACAAATACATTTGAGATTTAATTCATACTTAATAAGGTACTTAGCAGTGCAGAGTTTGGTAGAAAGCCTTACTATGTAGCAGGGGTTTTTTTAAGCATTTAAGATCAGCAATTTCTTTTAATCTTCATGAAATCTCTACAAAGAGTTGGTATGGTCTTGTTTTACACACGAGAACACTAGGACTTGTGGACATTATCTGTTGAAGTATTTTCAGCCTCCCCTCTTGAAAAAAAAAGTGGCAATTTTGGGATTTAAATTCAAGTCTTGCTGGGGCACAATGGTGCATGCATGTAATACCTGTACTTGGGAGGTTGAGACAGGAAGATCACAGGTTCAAGGCTAGCTCAGCAATTTAGCAAGATCCTGTTTCAAAATAAAAACAAAAAGTTCTGGGTTTGTAGTTCAGAGCTAGAACAAACACCCCTGAGTTCAATCCCCAGTACCACCAAAAAACCCCAAACAAAACAAAACAAAACAAAACAAAACAAAAAATCCTAAACTCAGAGGTCAATGATTCCTAAGCTTAGTATTAGTTAGGTTTTCATGATTTTTAGATCACAGTGCGGAATTTGGAATCTTCACCTACCAAACAGGTTGGAAAGTTGAGTTTTCTTGAATTATTTTGCTGGATCTGGCCAAGCTCTAGATCAAGTTCAGAAATTGGAGCCATCTCTTCCTCTCCACAGTGGAAGACATTCTCTCCTACGCAGGCTCTGAGAGGCTCTCAATTACCAGCTCAAACTGAGATGGTTAATATACCTGTTCTGTGGCCAGAAACCATTCATTGAGTTCAAAGGAGAAGCAACGCTCTAAGAGGCTCATTAACAATTTAACATTTCTGGAACATGTGGGATTGCTAATTCCATTTGCTGCAGAAATCCTGTCAAGATGATTAAGACCTAGCCCCTGTAGGAATGCTGAAATGTGAAATCTGTTTTGTGTATGCACAGCTCCCACAGTCTGCCTCTAAGATGCCCTAAGATCCTCCGTGGCTGTCCGAGGGCCGTTCTCTCTCCCACTTGACCTTGGCATCTCCACTTCCCAAGTCTATCTTCCTTCTTCTGCCAGAGCTTGATCCAAGAGGCACGTAACCCCCTAAATAGCCCCTGCTGATAACACTACCCCCAAGACACCTGGCCCTGTGGAAATGTCCTTGCCCTAGAACTGTGTTGGTTTTATTCAATCAACAAACATTTACTGAGGTCAGGGCCTATGCCTGGCAAGGGGAATATAGGAACCAATCACCCATGCTTCAAGGAGCCCCTATTTAATAGACTCTGTGATATAGGAAAGTTAAGAGTCTTTTGAAAGTGACAGAACCCCAACTCCACCTTTCTTAGAAGAAGGAGGAAGAGTTTATTTGCTCATATAACCAAAAAGTGTAATGGGAGGCTTGATTTGGGGTTGGCTAAACCTAGGGATACAAGCAATGTTATTAGGAGGTGCATGTCTACTTCTTTCCAGCAGCCTCTCCTCAAAGAGAAGAACCTTGAACCTATGAACACCTGCAGTTTGAGGTTTACACCTTACTAGCTGATAATGGGAAGATTGCTTTGCCCAGTGATGCTTATAAAACTTTGCACAGGCCCAGTACTTGGGAAATTGAAACAGGAGGATCACAGGTTCGAGGCCAGCCTTAGCAACTTAGAGAGACCCTGTTTCAAAATTAAAAAAATAACTTAGGGCTGGGGGAGGGGGGATAGTTCAGAGGTAGAATGTTCCTGGGTTTGATCCCTAGTACTAAGACAAAAACAAAAATAAAAAACAACTTTGCACAGAACACTGTGGTCCCGCCTGAGTAACATAACCACTGCTGAGCCAATAACTGTGGCCAGGGGCTTGGGTACTCCAAAAGGGCTTATCTGGATCATGGACCCTGAAGTCACTTCAAAGTGGAACCAACCCCATCTAAAGCCTACAGAACAGGAAAGTGCCCACATGAAAGAAGTTCCATGAAGAGAAGGAAGCAAAAGGAAAGCTAGGTATACAACACACAGAGGGACATGTACAAAACATTAATGGAGGAGGGAACTCAGAAATCTTCCCAAAGAGGTTGACTTTCAAGCAGAATCCTGAAGGTAAATAGAAATTCATCAATGGCACAAGAGGGTGACCTAGGATTTAGTTCTGCTTTGGCACTGCTCCAATGGGAATGACCTCAAAACAATATTCATCATTCAAAAAGATGTACTTGGCCCCTACTATAGTCCCTACATACAGTCTCCTACACAACAGGGACTATGTTAGTACTGGGACTGTAATGTTTATACAAGGCAGGAACTATTTGGTCTCTCACGAATATTATGGTATAGGGAGGAGCCAAACAGTAAACAATTGTATAAACAATAAAATAATTATCCATTTTATAACTGCTTAAAAGGAGAAGATCACTAAATCAGGGTCACAGCTCACCAATACCTTGAGTTTCAGTTTTCCCAACCATAAAATAAAAATGGACATTCTTGTTTCCCAGTCCCATAACCATTTAATACAATAATACAACAAGGAAGACATCTGAATTCATGTACGTATGCATACAAACACACATGACAGAAAAGCAAGAGACACCTTAAAACAGAAATAAAAAAAGGGAAACATGTTTCTATACTTAGATGGCTACATTGAGTTTCACCTTAAAATGTGCAACTTTCATACTGCCCAAGTGATTGATTTATCCTCACCTTAAGTGTCCCTGATTCCATACTTTCTTTTGTTGGTATACCCAGTGTCCTTAAACCACTGTATCTGCTCTCAGTGCAGACTGCTATTGTCTGCCTTTTATTATGTCCTCCCATGAAGCATTTGGGTTTAAAAGCTGTTATTCTGTAGCAAGGAATATCTGGAGAAACTGCCTTTCAATGACTGCCTCTGTTATTCAATAATTTAAATTGATTATATTATTTGATATCCAATTTGGTCATAAAAGGTTCCATTGTAGATCTGCCCTCATAGGCATTCCTGGGGAGAGGAATCTGCCTTCTCATCTATACATCCCTGAATGCAGCATGGATAATGGGGATGGGGAGCACCACTGGAAGTGGCGTGGTTGTGATGAGTGGCATTCACAGTGGGAAGCCTCAACAGTGACAGGAGAAGGGTGCCATGTTTGTGCAGACTCACTTGTACGCAGTAGCTTCCATTCTTTATTAAATGGGAGCCAGATGCTTATAGTTAACATTTTGAATGGGATCACATTCCCAGGGAGCTCATGAAATCCCATTCATAAATCAAAGGGCCCTTCTTAAGAGAATTCCAAAGGATGGCACTGATGTAGTCATGAACTAGAGGCCCTGCAGGCTAGATTCATGGTTTTTATCAAGGTCACCACTCTTTTTCTTCTATTTACGCACAACACCCCTAACCCCCCAAAAAAAAATTAGGAAAAGAAGTCAGGGATAAGTTTCTCAATGATAAAGGTTAGCAACGTATCTTCCACAAGACAAAATGAGTTACTAAGAGAAAAATTTCTGAGTGATTTAAAAAATACCATTTAAATTCTATTATAATTTTTTGAAATAAAAGGCAATGAGGTAAGTGAGAGTAAGATGTAAACCTTACCGCGATATTTGATTGCTAATGAACAGAAAGTATTAATCTTAACAACCGAGAAGAGGAAAATGCATAGTGTTTTTCATTAAATCAACTAAATGATTAAATGAGTTAGTCAGTAGAAACCATTTTAATTTTCTGAATGTGAAATGTGGAGCTTAGAACAAATAAATTCAAAGCACCTTTCTAAGCAAGTTCTGACCATAAAAAATGTGGGTTATAAAGATGTTTGGTATTTTCTTCTTTATAGATAGTCAATATTTTAAAGGTGGTGACATTAATTGTGTGGAATGAAATGCCCCTACTATCTGAGCTTAAAAAAAGTTGGCATCCAGTGCAGCGTCCCTAATGGATCTTCAACACTATTACAAAATGATTGATTGTTGTTGTAGTCATTTTAGCAGCTTTCAGAGCTGTTATATTTTTAATTAAATTGGCTGTGAATTTTGTAAGTGGCAAAGGTTGATAAACTAGCATTCAGTGCAATATTACTATTCTTCCTAGCATGGCTGTCATAGTTGGTACATTTATGTGCATAATCTTCTTAACATTCATAAGTCTCTTTGGTCTCTGGCATTGATCTGCAAGATAACTTGCTGCATGGAAAAGGGAGAAAATACATGAAATTTAACTCAGCAAAGAACATGTTTTGGAGATGTGGCATGGTGGACTGAGAGTAGATCTCGACTCAGAACCCCTCTATAGATTGGTTTACCATCCTCTCTTGTACTGCATTAGGAAGGGAAAGCAGATATGGATAGCAGGTCACTGTGCCAATCCTTCTACCATAAGTTTTGAGAGGTTTCTCTGAGGCAGACCCTGGGCTGGGTCCTGGTCATACAAGAATAAATATAGTGGAAGACCCAAGTACGATCCAACTGGAGGGGGGGAGGATAAACCCTTCCAGGGCACATCCCAATGACCTACTTCCTCCAACTAGATCCCATTCA
>PVJS01042519.1:0-17477 GCA_004027185.1 Glis glis | reverse complement strand
ATACCTCTGGGCTACAACCCCAGCCCTATTTTATTTTTTATTTTGAAACAGGTTCTCACTAAGTTTCAGAGGGCCTTGCTAAGTTACTGAGGCTGGTCATGAATCTGCGACCTTCCTGTCTCAGCCTCCCAAGTACTGGGATTACAGGTGTGCACTACCATGTCTGGCTCCCTCTTTCTTCTAACTACAATTTCCATGTGACTGGACCAACTATAGAGACATTAAAAGATGACTTCATTCCCTGATTCCCTTTACACAGGAATTGAGAACAGGTATTTGTCTAACTTGTATGTAAAGACATGCCCTTTCCCATGTTAAGTCAGTTTTCAAGTCATGTGAATGTATATCTTCCTCTCACCATTTGCCCTCTCTGACCTTTCTGTTGAGGACATTTTCTTGAAGTTCCCCTCCCTACCAGAAGACACTGGGCCAGCCACTAAGGGTTTGCCTTTTTCCTTAACCTTTTGAAGATATGTCTTGTGACATGCATGGTGTGCATCTCGGGAATTCAGTATGGATACACAAATTAATGAATAAGCAGACTTCTTCTCCACTTGCTTCGGGGAGATATGAGAAGCCATGTGAGTGCCAAGTAGGAGAGAATGAAGAGGCTCGTTGATTTACACGCTGCTCTGCATTAAACCTCATTCAATTTATAATTAACCTTCTGACACTGTTGACTTGTTACACACTAAAAGGGGGGTAAAAAATTCCTTCTCTAAAGGAAAATAGGAAATACAGATACATCTTTTACATAAATGCTATACCTTCAGCAGCCATACTATTTGCCACTCTGGAATTCCTCCAAAAATGCGCTTGTTTTCCTGCCAAGTAGAGATAGCAGCTGAAGTTCAAATGTGTGTGAAACTAATTTTAGTGTTTTATTTTTACACTGAATTCAGCCCACATTCTAGTGGATAAGAACAAGAAAAAGATGCTAAAGATGGAGGAGACACTGGGGACCCTGGGGAGATGAGAAAGTAGTCATTAGGAAAGAAACTCCAGCATCCCTTCTCCTCCCACTTGGGAAATCCTGAATACGTTCGCACAATATTGTGTGGTTGTAATTAGGTAACTGTTCCCGATTGGATTGGGACAGCCTCCAGTTGTTCCTAGAGCTGTAGCGTGGTTATTAATTTGCTTCTTTCACTCTCAGAAGTATCAGCTTTGGACAGGACATTACATAGTCTCCTTATAATCTAGTCCCCCAAATACTGGCTCCATATCAACATAATATTTTTTTAACCATCAAAGATTATACTTCAATAAGACAAAATTTTTATTTATATATAAACTTCCTCACACATAAGCATAAGTGACTAGAGAAATACTATTGACATTAGTCTACGAAGGTTCTGACAAGCATTCCAAAATTAGTTAAACTAGAAAAATTAAATAGCTCCAGTAGAGTGTTCGAGATCATGGGCCGTTCTATCATGTAAAATGCTCTGTTTTCTTAGATTGTGATGTGAAATCCAATATCAAATTGTGTGGAGGGTTATTTTTTTCTTCTTTGGTCATGACTTCTGCCTTCTCCCCTAACTGGTTGAAGTAGGAGAGTATAAAAGTTGTGAATAGTCCTATTCTGTAAAATAGATACATCTGCTGAGACAGAAGCCCAGCTAAACAGCATAGCTCAGCAACAAAAAAGTGGGTAGTGTCAGGCAGATGGCTTCAACAATCTTTGTTGTCCAAGGCCTGGCATCAGCCTCTTATTGTTAGGTAGTTTTCACAAAGCTGTTAGCTAAATCTTCCAGCATTCACACTTTAACCATTTAGCAAATAGAGAGCTCAAATTACTTTCAGCTACAAGAAACCTAGAACATATCAAAAATTATAGAGTGATTATATTACAATGTCCTTGAAATTCCCTCAATTCTGAATTTAGCAAAAATCTCTATAATCATAAGAAAGCAGTGTCAGGCCACCTCAAGCTGGTAGAAGTTTTGCTTTCTTGTTTTTCCTACTGAGGTTTTTTACTATTTTCTTAGAGATTATTTAAAGGGTGAGCATGCTGTATTTTGGAGGTGTTATCTCCGAGGGATACTTGTATAGCTTTGCCAAACTTCTCTTAGGCATCATAATATGTACTGGCAAATCAATGAATTTTTTTCCATTACATTTTTCAGAACTATCCTTAGATTTTCAAATGTCTGTACTGTGTTACTGCAGATAACTTTATTGGGGCTGTCTTTGCCCATATTCTCCCTTTGGTACTACAGTCAGAAGCAACCCATCATTTATGTTAAATAAACACTGAAAAAAAAAGAAATAGCATGAATATGAGGGGGAAGAGTCAAAGGAGAATGAGGAGTAGAAGTAGAAAGAAAAAAATTAAAGAGGAGGAATACAATTTTAAATTGTCCCCTAAACCTCATCATGTGTTAGACACAACAGTCTTGTTTGGAGGCAGGACATGGCTGCTGGGAAAGGGCCCCTGGCATGTGGCTGGGGCTGTGTTTTCCTGGGCTGTCTGCTGCAGCTTTCTCTCTCTCCCCTGCTGCCATGAGCTGACAACACACACTCACTCACTCACTCACTCTCTCTCCTCCCCGCCATGATGCCCTGAGGACCTGCAGCCACAGCTCCTGCTTGGAAGCTGGTCTAACATGGACTGAAATCTCCAGAACTGTGAGCAAATAAAATTATTCTTCCTCTGAGCTTTGTGTGTCGGGCGTTTGGGTGACAGCAATGAGAATGCTGACTACAACAAGGAATAAGAGAAAATATAGGGGGAAAGATACAAGAAGAAGAAGAGAACATGGGAAATAAGAGCCATTCTCTGGTGATACCCGAGTGTTTAAGAAAGTTGCTCTCAGAGGACCTCAAGAATGCCCAACTTCAGTAGGAACAAATAGAGACAGGAAGTGCAGACTACTTAGCAACTTAGTTCCCATGCCTGCCCTCACCATCCTTACCCCAGGACACTGCTGTATGACAAATACAGTACTGACAAAGTTCTAAATTCAGTTCTTCTGACTGTAATTAGGGTGTCTCAGGTGCAGCCCTTGGCCCTGTGGTACTTGCCAATGCACCTGGTTGGGTGTTAGAAGCCCATATGCTGGAGCCCATCCATCTCTTCTGTGTGGTTGCTGCTTCCCTATGTCCTTGCCATACTCTATCCTTGAAGTGAATTCATGAGGCCTTTGACTCTAGGCGAGTGGTCACATTCTTCTAGCCTAGTTTCCTTCAATATGACAAAGAGGTTGAACTAGATAACCCCAAAATGCCCTCTAGCTCCAGCATTCCGAAAATATGGAATAATTCAGCAACACAGAAATTATATTAAAAGCAATATCCCAGCTAAGCGTGGTGGCGCACGCTTGTAATCCCAGTATTTGAGAGGCTGAGACAGGAGGATCTGGGTTCGCAGCCAGCCTCAGCTACTTAATGAGGCCCTCCACAATTTAGTGAGACCCTGTTTCAAAATAAAAGAATAAAAAATAGGGCTGGGGGTGTAGCTCGGATGGAGAATGGCCGTGGGTTCAATCCCCGGTGCCGCAAAAAAAAAAAAGCAATATCCCTTTGGAATATCAAATAGTTCCTTTAGGAACAAGAAGAATGTCATTTTCCTTGGGATATTAAAACTTGAAAATAGAAATACAGAACTTTAAAGCAAATTGTCAAGTATTAAATAATTGACCAAAGAGACTGGTCTCAATAGTTTCTGTCTCTGATTTCTATTTCTGGGGTACTAAAATCAATACCTAGATACCTCTGCTATAATCTCCTATTTTCTCCCATCTGTGTTCTATTTGGAGGACTAAATCAGAAGTCAGCAAACTTTTTCTGTAAAGAACCATAGAGTAAATATTTTAGGTTTTTTTTTCAAGGCAAGGGAGAATCAAGGCTATTATATAGCCATTTAAAATATAACCATCAAAAATGGAGAAACAATTCTTAACTTGTGGGCCATACCAAAAAAGGCAGTGAGCTGAATGTAGCCCACAGGCCATATACAGTTTGCTAACCCTTGGCTCAAATTAATATTAAAGGAAGGAGCTGATTCAGACACTTGTATGAGTTACTGAGGAAAGTCCTACACTGAGCAAAACTGACCAAATTGGAAAAATCTGAATGTTCCTTCACACACATGTCTGACACTTAAGCTGGGATATCTTGAAGATGAGGTTATCAATCAGAACACCTATACACAATCTCTGATATAACCTGACTTCTCACAGCATGGTTAGCTTCAGGCTAGTCAGACTTCTTAATGGCTCAGGGCTCTAAGTGTGAGTGAATGAGACAGAAGCTGCATTGACACAGGTTTGGATGTCCCATAATCTATACCAAACTCTATTGGTTGAAGCAATAATAGGCACACCTAGATACAAAAAGAAGGGCCATAGACCCCACCCCTCAATGAGGGGAATGACAAAGAATTTGC
Organism: Glis glis; assembly: GCA_004027185.1. Classification (NCBI taxonomy): domain Eukaryota; kingdom Metazoa; phylum Chordata; class Mammalia; order Rodentia; family Gliridae; genus Glis; species Glis glis. Next base: position 13,087 of record PVJS01042519.1, on the reverse strand, counting down.
GGACGTGCTTCTAAACCACCACACTTTGGCGATCTCTGGTTCTACATATCCAGCTTCTGGAAACCTATTTCTGGCCTCCTCTTTGGGTTTGGTGACTGTCCAAACTTCTTCCCAAGCTTAGCATTGGTTCATCATTCTTCTCTTGGCTTTTTATGCTCCTTGATTTCAGTCTTTGGTTAGAGGTTCTTCCTGTTGGCATGGACCTAACAAAACGCTCACTCACTGGATTCCACCCTAGCTCTCTCCAAGGACGGGGATTTTATACAATATAACCAGGTCTAGAGATTGTTGGGGCACTCTGCTCATCACAGGGTTGTTTTTATAGATAAAGATACTATTACCAAAGATAAACAGGCAGCTACTAATTCTGTACTTAATAATGATTCAGCTGCTGGCAACTCATATCAGTGCTGGAATAACAAGAGAGTGTATTGTTGGTTCATAAACTTCGGTATGTTGTATTTTCAACTTCCACTTGTTTCAAGATACTTTCTGATTTCCTCTTGGATCCACTGGTTGTTCAAGAGCATGTTGTTCAATTTGCACATATTTGTGACTTTTCCAAATTTCCTGTTATTTATTTTAAATTTCATACCATTGTGATTGGAAAAGATACTTGGTATGACTTCAGTCCTCTTAAATTTGTCAAAACTTATTTTGTGGTTTAACATATGCTCTATTCTGGAAAATGTTCCTTGGGATTTGAGAAGAATGTAAATTCTGCTGACATTAGATCGAATGTTCTATATATGTCTGTTCACTGCATTTGGTCTATTATGTCATTTAAACCCACTGGTTCCTTATCAATTTTCTGTCTGGATGAGCTAGCTATCCATTGTTAAGATTGAGGAATTGAATCCCCTATTATTGTATTACTGTCTATTTCTTCCTTTAGTCTGTTAACATTTGCTTTATAAATTTAGGTGCTTCATTGTTGGGTGCATACATATTTATAATTATTTTATCTCTTTGATGAACTGACCCCTTTATTATTATGTTGTGACTCTCTTTGCTTCTTATGACAGATTTTGACTGAAAGTCTGCTTTGTCTGAAGTACAGCCATCACTGCTCTCTTTTGGTTATCATTTGCACAGAATATCATTTTCCATCTTCTTTGTGTCATTGAAGATAAAATGAGTCTCTTTTAGGCAGAATATTATTGGACCTTGTTATTTAGTTATTTATTTATTTACTCATTCATTCATTCATTCATTTATGGTACTGGGGATCGAACCCAGGGGCATTCTACCTCCAAGCCATATCCCAGCCTTTTCTTTTTTTTTTTTTTTTGAAACAGGATCCTCCTGAGTTGCCAAGGGTCTGAGGGTCTTGCTAATTTGCTGAGGCTGGCCTCAAACCTACAAGCCTCCTGTCTCAGCTTCCCAAGTACTGTGATTACAGGTTTGTTTGTGTCACCATAGCTGGTTTGGATCATATTTTTTAAAATACATTCAGAGCTGGACCTGGTGGTGCAAACCAGTAATCCCAGTACTTGGGAGGCTGAGACAGGAGGATCGCAGGTTCGAGGACAGCCTCAGGAAGTAGTGAGACTCTCATCAACCTATCAAGATCCTGTTTCAAAAAATCAAAATAAAAAAGGGCTGGGGCTGTAGCTCAGAGGTAGAATGACCCTGGGTTCAATCCCCACTAACTAACACACACACACACACACACACACACACACACACACGCAAATACATTCAGTTCCTCTGTCTTTTGACTAAATAATTATTGATAGGTAATAACTTACAACATTGTTATTTTTTCTGTTTTGTAGTTCCTATCTTCCTTTCTTACTGGTTTTTTTTAGTGATTTATTGATTTTCTTTCTTTCTTTTTTCTCTTGGTAATTGTATGCTTTATTTTTGGTGGTACTTGGGAATGAACCCAGGAACATTTTACCTCTGAACTATACCTCCAGCTTTAGTCTTATTTTGAAATATGATTTCACTAAATTTCTAGGGCCTTACTAAATTGCTGAGGTTGACCTTGAACCTGGGATTATCCTGTCTCAGCCTCTCAACTCATGGGATTACAGCAGTGTGCTACCACCAATGGTATGCTTTTATTCCTTTCTCTTCACCTTTTGTGTATCTATTAGGTTTCTTCTTTGTGGTTACCTTGGGATTATATAAGAGATTTTATAGTCATAATAGGTTATTTAAAGCTGATACCATCTTAACTTCAATCACATTCAATATCTCTACAGTTACTTTTCTATCTCTACATTTTAAGTTGTTGTTACACTTTATATCTTTTTGTATTGCATATCCATTAACAAATTTTTGTTATATTAGTTCCTGTAGTTATTTTAGTACCTTTTTCTTTTAACTTTTATTCTAGAATTAAAAGTGATTGATATGCTACCATTACAGTAGCAGAGTCTTCTAAATTTTATTATATATTTACCTTTACCAGCAAGTTTTTTCTTTCATGTTTTTATGTAACTGGTTGTTCTTTTGTTTCAACTTGAAGAACTCCCTTTAGCATTTCTTATAAGGCAGGCCTAGTGGTGACAAAATCCCTCAGTTTTCATTTGTCTGGGAATGTCTTTATTTCTGAAGTTCAGCTTTGCAGGGTAAATTCTTGGTGGGTAGTTTTTATTGTTCTTTGTTTTTGTTTTTATTTTTGGTATTGGGGATTGAACCCAGGGGCCTTCTACCTCCAAGCTATAACCCCAGTCCTATTTTATTCTTTATTTTGAAACAGGGTCTAAGTTGCAGAGGCCTCACTAAGTGGCTGAGGCTGTCCTTGAACCTGTGATCCTCCTGTCTCAGCCTCCCAAGTACTGGGATTACAAACATGTACCACCACGCCCGGCTACCCCTAGCTCTTTTTATTTTTTAGTTTGAAACAGGGTCTCACTAGCTTGCTGAGAGTTTCATTAAGTTGCTGAGGCTGTCCTCAAACCTGCAATCCTCTTGTCTCAGCCTCCCAAGTACTGGGATTACAGGCATGCTCCACTGTGCATGGCTCAGTAGTCAGTTTTTGTTTTTCTTTCAGTACTTTGAATATGTCATCCTTAACTGCAAGGTTTCTGCTGAGAAATCCATTGATAACCTATGGGAAGGGTTCTCTTGTATTTAATGAGTTGCTTTTCTCTTGCTGTTTTCAAAATTCTCTGTCATTGACTTTTGATTATACTATATCTTTTTAAATTTAGTTTTTGGTACTGGGGATTGGACTCAGGGGTATTCCACCTCTGAGCTATACCTCCAGCCCTTTTTATTTGTGTATTTTTAAATTTTGAAGCAGGGTCTCACTAAGTTGTTGAGGGTCTTGCTACGTTGCTGAGGCTGGCCTCCAACCTGTGATCCTTCTGTCTCAGCCTCCCAAGTACTGGGATTACAGGCATGTGCCACTGTGCCTGGTTGATTATAGCTTGGGATAATCTTATGTGGGTTGATCTTTCTTGGGATCTTTTGAGTTTCGTGAATCTGGTTGCAATATATCTCCCAAGATTTGAGAAGTTTTTAGCCATTATTTATTTAAATAGGCTTTCTGTGCCTGTCTCTTTTTCTTCTGAGACTTCAATAATATGTATATTAGTTCACTGGATGATCTTATATGCATTCTTTACTTTCATTCTTTTCTCTTGTTGTTCTTCTAACATGTTTGTTTGTTTGTTTGTTTGTTTTGTGGTACTGGGGACTGAACTCGGGCATCTATCTCCAAGCTACACCCCCAGCCTGATTTTATTTTTTATTTTGAAAGTCTAAGCTGCTGAGGCTGGTCTGGAACCTGCAATCCTCCTGTCTCAGCTTCCCAAGTACTGGGATTACAAGAGTGCACCACCATGCCTGGCATCTAACTGGTTTAAATGGCCTGTCTTTGGGTTTAATGGTTCTTTCTTCACATGATTACATCTGCTGTTGAAGCTCTCTATTGAATTTCAGTTGTCATTGCATTCTTTAGCTCCCGGATTTGTGTTTGGCTCTTTTTATGGTTTCTATTCTTTATTTAACTTTTCATTTTGTTCACGCATCATTTTCCTGATTTTGCTTAGTTGTCTGTGTTCTCACGCATCTCATTGAATTTTTTAGGATGACTATTTGACTTATTTTTCAGGTAGTTTGGAGGTCTCCATTTCTTCGGTATCAGTTATATTAAAACTTTATCAGTTCCCTCTCTCTTCTTTTTATCAGTCCCTGGTTTTTGGTGATCTGTACAGCTGTGTGTTGGCGCCTGCTCATTTGAAGGAGCAGCACCTCTTCCCATCTTTACACACTGGTCTAGGCAGGTGAAGACCTTCTTCTGTTGGGTCCTCAGGCTGATGGGACTGCCTCCAGGATCTCAGTCAAACGGGGCAGGACTCAGGTCACGTGGCTGCTACTGGCTCCACGGTAGGCCCGTGGCTGGTAGGCCTATTACTAGGGGCTCAAGTGAGTGTGGCTCCTACTTGATCTCTGGGTGGACAAGACTGCATCCAGGACCTCGGTCAGTAGAGGTGCCTTTGGGAAAAGGTCTGTTTCAGGGCTCACAAGTGGGACTACAGAAGGTGAGCCTGTTACAAGGTGCACAGATGGATACAGCTCCTCCTGAGGTAGGAGAGAAGAAATAAAATAGGTAGAAAGGAGGGAAACAGGGAAGGACAGGAGACTATAGCTTTAAATCTAAAAACTCCATGACAGTCCTCATCTCCAGCCTAACGGTCTATTTTCCTTCAGACCTAAATTCCTCACCTTTGCCCCACAGGTTATGTTTTCCTTCAGGCAAAACCTCCTCACCTTCGCCCTGTCTGTTTTCCTTTGACTTAAATTCCTAAAAGGTCTGGTAAACAAAGGGTCTAATAAATTATGGAGCACTCTATGTCCAGTTGATTGTGCATACATGTTTTGTTGACCTGTAAAATATTAATTCATTCATTCATTCATTCATTCATTCATTGTGGTACTGGGGATAGAACCCAGGGGTATTCTACCTCTGAGCTATACCCCCAGTCCTATTTTACCTTTTTTTTTTATTTTCAGACAGGATCTCACTAAGTCGCAGAGGCCCTCAATGAATTGCTGAGGCTGGCTTCAAACCTTCAATCCTCCTGTCTCAGCTTCCTGAGTACTGGGATTACAAATGTGTGCCACCATGCCTGACTCAAAATGTATTTCAGACTGATGAAATACAGCTTATATCTAAATTACACCTCAGTAAAGTTAAAAATCAAGACAGGCGTGGTGACACACACTTGTAATCCCAGCACTTGGGAGGATAAGACAGAAGGATTACAGGCTTGCAGCCAGCCTCAGCAACTTAGGCTCTGTTTCAAAATAAAGAATAAAATAGTATTGGGGGTGTAGCTCAGAGGTAGAATGCCCCTAGGTTCAATCCCCAGTACCACAAAAGAAAAAAAAAGTTAAAAATCAAATTAAAGCCTGGTGTGTGGTGACACATGCCTGTAATATCAGTACTTGGGAGGCTGAGACAAGAGGATCACAGGTTTGAGGCCAGCCCCAGCAATTTAGTGAGACCTTGTTTCAAAATAAAAAACTAAAAAGGGCTGGGGGTGTTGCTCAGAGGTAGAACCCCCAGGGTTCAATCGCCAGTACCACAAAAATAAATAAATAAAGAGAACTACCTCAGAATTTGATAAAATCAAACATCTCTTCATGATAAAAAAAAACCTGAAAAAATTAGATATAGAAGAATTGTACCCAAATATAATAATGACAAAATATGACAAACCTGTATCATACTGAATGGGGAAAATCTGAAAGTCTTTCCTCTAAGATCTGGAACAATACAAGGATATCTACTCCCATAACTTTATTTAATATGGTACTGGAAATTTTAGCCAGAGAAGTTAGGCAAGAGAAAGATAAAAGGCACAGAAATGGTAAGAGAGGAAGTCAAGTCATCCCTTTGTAGACAATATGATTCTATATATAGATAAACCTAAAGACTCCACCAAAAGACTATCAGAACTGATAGTTATAGGATACAAAAATTATAGTAGTTATAGGGCACAAAATCTGTTGATTTTGCATAAAATCAACAGAAAAAAATTGATTTTGTATAAAACATATAAAAATCAGTAGCATTTTAATAAACCCATAATGAACCTGCTGAGAAAAAAAATCACAGAAACAATCCCATTCATAATAGCTAAACAAAAACAACCCTAGGATGAAATTTAACCAAGGAAATGAAAAGACCTCTATAATATAAAATATAAAACATTAATAAAAGAAGTGGAAGACACAAAAAATAGAAAGATCTCCCATGCTTATGGACTAGAAGAATTAATATTGTTAAAATGTCCATACTACCCAACATGATTTATAGATTCAATGTAATCCCCACCAAAATACCAATGATAGTCTACTGGAAAAACAAAAACAATCCTAAAATTCATAGAAGGAAGCACAAATACTCTGAATAGCCAAAGCAATCTTGAATAAAAAGAACAAAGCTGGGGGTATCACAATACCTGATTTTAAGACATAATTATAGAGCCATAGTAACAAAATACCATAATACTGGCATAAAAACAGAATTTTAAAACTTCTTACATATTTATATTCTTCTGTTAATTCCAATTATTTTTGTAGTTTTCACTCATTTCTCCTGAGTTTTGTAAGATAATTGTTCTTTTAGTATTTTCAATGGACCAACCATTGATTTTATCATATTTGACCTTTCAACAGCATCTGACACTCATTTTCTGTTTCATCATTTGGCTCCAAACACCACAAAATCCTTTTAAAAATAACCTATGGGAAATGCCAGTAATTCATAGGAAAGGGGGGCCCTCTGGAGGCTGAAATTTCAAAGTTTAGTCTTATTGAGATTATACTCCATAATCAGAAGTAATACAATGACAATGAGAGTAGGAAAAAAGATCTCATTTGTTAAAACAGCATGTAAAACACTTAAGAATAAATTCCTATGAAATATGAAGTGTGGATAGTATACACATATAATAATAGAAAGTACCGGTAAGGTACTTATGATGTGTCAGAGACTTCTAAGCATTTTACATAAATTAACACATTTACTCTTTACAATAACTCTAGAAGGCAGTTATCACCTCTCATATTACAGGAGAGGAAAATGAAGCACATGAAGGTGAAAGAGCAAGGCCACATGGCTAGTAAGCGCACAGCTGGGCTTGGAACCCAGGCAGTCTGATTCTAGCACAGGTGCTCAAACACACTATGCTCTGCTCAAGTGTGCATGCGTACACACAAAAACACACATACACACCAGGCATGGTGGCAACGCCTGCAATCCCAGTACTTGGGAGGCTGAGACAGGAGGATCCCAGGTTCGCAGCCAGCCTCAACAACTTAATGAGGCCCTCCACAACTTAGTGAGACCCTGTTTCAAAATAAAAAATAAAATAGGGCCGGGGGTGTAGCTCAGAGGTAGAACACCCCTGGGTTCAATCCCCAGCACCAAAAAATAAAAATAAAAAATAAAATAAATAAATGTAAAGGATAACATGATCAAAACAGAAGAAAATATATTTGAATATTTATACAATCTTTGGAATGGAGGTAGCTTTTGAAAACATGGGCCTAAAAGCAGCAACAGTGAGGAAGACAATGATTAATTTTACCATATAAAAATGAAAAACAAGCCAGACATGGTGGCATATGCCTGTAATTCTAGTACTCAGGAGGTTGAGACAGGAGGATAACAGGTTTGAGGGCAGCCTCAGCAACATAGTGAGACTTTCAGCAACCTAGTGTGACCCTGTTTCCAAACAAAAAAATTTAAAAGGGCTGGGTTTAGCTCAGAAGTAGAATATCCCTGGGTTCGGTCCTCAGTACCCCACCACCACCAAAAAAAAAGAAAGAAAATTTCATGCTATCTACTGATTTTAAACAACATAAAAAATTGTCTGCTAAACGTGTGTTAAGCGGATAATACAGACCTCAAAGAATGTTGCCTACGATACTTTAGCAGAATGGGAGGGTTGTTTTCTTCTGCCTAAATGAACAATACATATTATGTGTGAGGTTGAGTCACATCCTAGAGTACTCTTATTTCTGGTTACCAATAAAATGTCTCATGATTCTCAACCTGAAACAATATGTTCTTAACATAAATTTACTCACTGGTTCAATGATTATTCAATAACTTCCAAAACCAAGATATAGAGCTAAGCTATATGGCGGGGACAAAACTCTGAAGGTAGTCGAGTAGAAAGAATCTCAACTGAAGATAGAGCTTTCAAGAGCTTGGCTCATCCTGGAACACTGGTGGCCTTGGACAGCTTATTTCTCTGAGACAAAGTTTCCTTGCCTGTTAGTAAAGTATAATAATAACTTGGAGAGTTGTCATGAATATTAGAACCATACAAGCAAACATTTATTGAGTTCCTACTCTTTGCCAGGTTCTTAACATGTATGAAAGAGTGTAAAGTGCTACACAAAAATGTTACTGTCACCTAGCAATTTTGCTATTCTTAAGGAAGTAAGAGCAGAGGAAGGGAAAAAAAAGCGTAAACACATTTGAAAATGAGAAAAGGTCTACTGGAAAAAAGGATCCAAGAAGACAAGGAAATTAAGAAGCTTGAATTGGGTTTGGGGAGATAGGTATTTGAACCTATAGAGATGTGTGAGAAGGATCATGTAGATAGAGAGTACTGATGATAGGGAGCAAATAGAAGAGAAAGCAAACACAGTATACAGAGAACAACAGTAATTTGACAAGAGTATGAGTTGGATGAAGGTCAGAAGTAGCTGGAAAAAGTTTGGAGCCAGATCACAATGTGTTCTGAAGGTTAAACTAAGGAGTTTGATTTGATTCCTTACAGAATGAAGAGTGTGGAGCATACATAGATTTTGGCATAAGAGTGATTTGGGTTTGAATTCTGGCTCCTCGCTTCCTAGCAATATAGCTTTGAGTAAGTCACTTAACTCCTCTCAGCCTGTTTTAAATTCTATATAATGGACATACTTGTACTAACTTAAATAGTAAGCTTAATACCTTGTAGATTGAACATGCTTAACATATCAGAACAATGATGTATAGGCACTAGTTAACTACTGAAAGACTGATGGGAATAATGGATATGATCTAAACTCTACAGCACTATGTAGACAAGATTAGGAGTTGGAAGAACAGCTCAGAGAAGTTACAGTAGTCTGGTAAGAGGCCATGGAGTCATAGACAATACCCAAAAGTTAAAAAATAGAAGGATCAAAATGAGAGTTTTAGAGAATATTTTGGGATAGAATATAATGAAGCACTTTTCAGACACAGCGAGAAAAGCTGTTAGTGGCATATGGGAGAGAATGAAGATGTACCAAAGAGGAAAAACTATGAACTAACTTCTGGAGGAAGTGAGTGGGGGTGAGATAATGAATTCAAGGGGCGTGGGAATGTGTTCTTTGCCTCATTCTTATCTGTTTTTACCCAGTGATACAGAATGCATTTTTGCCGGTAGTATAAATATTTGAGGGATAAGAATGATGTTGGCTATTCTGGATATTTGAGACACTTGTTATAACTTATTCTAATTTAAATTTGCCAAGTTTAGACCTTTGGATGTTATTTTGAAAGTTGGCTCATTTCCCATTAGGTACATAGTGACAGTATGTTATTGTTTTTGGGGGTGGGCGGGGTACTGGGGATTGAATCCAGGGGCATTCTAATTATGAGCCACACATCCCCAGTCTTATATATTGTTTTTTTTAAATTTTGAAACAGTCTCACTACATTTCTGAGGGCCTCACTAAATTGCTGAGGCTGGCCTCAAACCTGTGATCCTCCTGTCTCAGCCTCCCAAGTACTGGGATTACAGGTGTGCACCACCATACCCAGCTTCCTATGGGTTTCATGGTCCAAATAGTTAATTTCCTCTATGTGTTATTAACCTGGTGAGATGAGTTATATAATCAGTTATTCTTTTGCATCTCTACAAGTAATTTGTTAAAATAATAAAGCATTATTTCCTTTTTATACTCCCATACTCTTATGACATTAATTTCTTCAGGAAATTATATTTACGTAAATGTCTTATTTTCCCCAAGACATCAACAGAATAGAATCCATTTGCTCTCCCCAAACAGCATATGCGTTCCCTGTACATAATATGTGTTTATAAAAATTGATGAATAAATCAATGAATGAATGATAACACTTCACTGGGTGTTAGAAGACCTGAGTGCTAGATCTGCCTAGGTGATTTGGGGCAAATCACTTACCTTCACCAGACTATAAAAAGTGAAGTTTTAGGGTATATATTACCCAAGGAAATGTTAAAATGTAGTTAGCCTTTCCATTTTTCCCAAGGAAATGGTGACCCAATTAGCACTATTTATTTTAGCCAATGGGCTTTTCTAGGTTACAGAATCAAATGCAAAAGTGGGTAAAATTTTTATCCTGGTCAGAATCTTAGCTTATGTGAATTTTTATATGAATTTTTCAGTGCGTGTAAAAGATCCAATATCATGTGAGATGGGTCATAATCAGAAAAAATGAAGGGCTGAACACGTGAGATAAAGTAATAGTGTTTGCAGAAATAAATGTTACAAAAATGGGCTGTAATAACATTTGGTTTCTTGTATTTGAAGAAAAAGGTAAACTACATGAATATGAAATGTTAGGGTTCTCTTGTATACTTGCAAACATTTCTTTACATGATACCACAGCCCTTGTCCAGCAGTATTATCTAGTTTAACTAAATATGTCATGCTAAAATATTTGTTTTCAGCCTATCGATGCAAAGCAGTTCCTTGATGATGATCAGAAAATAATACATGAAGCTACACCTACAAATTAGCACCCACAACACAACAAATTACTTATGCAACACATTTGTGCAATACTCTTCATTCCATATATCCAGATTTTCTGCATGATCTGGTTTGAGCTAATCTGCATTTCTCAAGCTGATTATCTGCTATAGTCATCCCATGATCGCTTTGGCATGCATTACTATGCATGCTTGTGTAGTATTTACACACATTAGTGTCACTGCAAAACAACGAAAACCTACATTCAATAGAAAATGAAAAAAAGGGTAGTATTTCAAAATAACCTAGTTCCAGATTTTAAGAAGTGAACCAAATGTTCATTTCAGTGCCTGCTCTGGGTAAGGTACTGTGCTAGTTACTAAAGTAAATAAAGATAATTACGACATGGTCCATGGCCCATGATCTCAAGACGACTGCAGCCTGATGGGTGAGGCAGACTTGAACAAAACAATTATTAGGCAAAGCAGGAAAACTGCCCACAGTGGGATACTGACAAAAACTGTAGGAATGACAAACAATAACAATTTTTATCAAGAGTATCAGTGGGCGGAGGAAGGATTAGAATTGAATTTTGTAGAAGAAATAAAGGGTTTCAACATGTGATCAGAGTACAAAATAAAATAGCAGAAACAAAGACTTGGGAGTGGGAGAATCTGAGAAATGTTCAAAGAATGGCCAATGGGTCAGGGCTCCACAGTAAATAAGGATTTTAGACTTTATGCCATAGGTAATAGCTGAAAGAGTTTGAGCAGAGGAATAATACTCTGTTATTTTTAAAACATCATGGCAACAATGTTGCCAGATTGTCTGAAGGGATGAAAAAGAAAAGCGACTTCAGACAAGAATTTATGAGCTTCTTAAAGGCAAAGATTTGCTTTCCTTATTTTCTATATCCTCAGTGCCTAATATTGTGCTTGGCACAAAGTATGTTCTCAATAACATTAAACATGGTTTCTGTGGCCTCAATAGCCCAGCATGTGAATACAACAGTGAAGCCTAGTATCATTACAAGAGATTTCCACAAATGCATGGAATTGGACTAGACAGTAGAGGGGCTCCCCTCCCTCCCATTATGGCTCCTCAGCTTAGTTTATATTCAAGTATGTGTCTAAACTTATTTTATTTCCATTTAAATTCAGAAGAACAATTGTGCAAACAATGGTGAATTAAAACTTACAGGGAAAAGTAACTATTCTAAGACTCTCTTCATATGTAAAATTTTAGAAATAATGATACACAGTCGGAAGTGGTGGCTCACATCTGTAATCCCAGTACTTGGGAGGCTGAGACAGAATTGCAAGTTCAAGGACAGCCTCAGCAAGTAGTGAGACTTTCATCAATAGTGAGACCTTGTTTCAAAAATAAAAATAAAATAGGACTGGTGGTATACCTCAGAGGTAGAATGCCTCTGGGTTCAATCCCCAGTAACACACACACACACACACACACACACACACTAAAAAAACACAGATGATTTGGATATGGTAAAACTTCCTATAGATATACAAATAAAACTATCTTCAAAAATTTACAAAGATAATGGGGAGAAAACATTTGCAAAACATATGGAGGATCCAAAGCAAGTATTCCTTTTAGAGAGTAACTGGCCTGGTTAAGAGGGTGGGCTCTGAAGCCAGAGTGCCTGGGTTTGCCATTCTGTCAAATACTTTCTAGCTAATCTTGGGTAAGATGTTTAAGTTCTCAGTGTCCTGGTTTTCTCATCATGAACTGGAACTTGTAATATCTGTAAATTTATTTAGTTTAAGTTGTTGCAGTGTTTAGAATGTACTTGACAAAGAGTAAATGCTAAATAAAATTTAGCTTTTTAAAAACTTTTATCCTTAATGTGGCAGAGATAGAATACATGTTCTCTTTTATATGCTTTTATTGGTGCAATGAAATTATAGATCATAGTGAGGTTCAAAGCAACACAAACATACATGCACACAACACTTGGTGTGTTTCCCTCCGGATCCTGTCCTGCTCCTTGCCTCCCCATACATATTAGTGAATTGATAGTGATACCTTCATATATGAACATAGCATTATTTGATTTGTTTCCTTAATCTATTCTCCCTTCCACCTCCCCTACTCCCTCCCCCAGTCCCTTTCCAGTATTCTACTGGTCTCTCTCATTTATCTTACTTTAATTATTTTGGAAAAATTCTGAGGAGTGGTATATCTGAGTCATATAGTGGTTCTGTTCCTAGTCTTTTGAGGAACCTCCATACTGATCTCCATAGTGGTTGTACTAATTCACAATTCCACCAACAGTGTTTAAGAGTTCCTATTTTCCCACATCCTCACTAGCATTTATTATTGTGCTGTGTGTGTGTGTGTGTGTGTGTGTGTGTGTGTGTGTGTGTGTGTAGTACTGGGAATT
>PVJS01042518.1:0-17477 GCA_004027185.1 Glis glis | reverse complement strand
AATCAAAATAAAGGGCACCAAAGGCCCCCAGTTTGTGTATAAAAGTTGTTCTAAAAATCAGCTTGGGGCTCTCCGTCTCACTGCTGCGTCGGACGGGCGGAGGGTCCAAGCTCCAGCTTGTAATAAAGACTCCTTGCTTTTGCATGCGGACCTGGACTCCTGGAGCTTCCTTGGGGGATCACTGATCTGGGTGTCTCAGTATGAAGTAATGCACAGAACACTCACTTGCTCTTGGTCCAGTTTCCCTGATGGTGACATTTTGCAAAACTACAGCACAATATCACAACCAGAATATGGATATCCATATAACCACCAAGTCTTACTCAATTCTACCAGTTTTGCTTATACTCATTTATGTGCATGCATCTGTGTGTATTAAGTTCTTCAGTTCTACAGGTCTGTGTGTCCAATACCATAGTCAAAACACTAAAGAGTTCCAGCACCACAATGATCCCTGTGTTGTCCCTTGGAATGGGCTAACCAACACCACCACCACCAGCCCCCAGGAGAGCCAGAATCTGTGCAACCTTATATGGCAACAAGGACTTTGCAGAGGTGATTAAGTTAAGGATCTTGAGGTGGAGAGATTATCCCGGATTATCCAGGTTGGCCCTCCATGTGATCACAAGGGTTCTTGTAAAAGGGAGGCAAGAAGGTCAAAGAAGGAAGTAGGAAATGTAATGAGGGCTATCGTGGGCCAAGGGATAGTGAGGCGTGCAGGCAGCCTGCAGTCGCTGGAAGAGGCAGGAAGCCAGTTCTCCCCTAGAGCTTCCAGAAGGAACCAGACCTGCCGACACCTTGACCTGAGCCCAGTGAGACTGATTTTGGACTTCTCATCTCCGGAACTGAATAAGTTTGTGTTGTCTACGCCACTGAAGTTTGTGGTAACTTATTACAGAAGCTGTTGAAAATGGATATGTGCTTTTGTAACTACAACCTACCTCCATCTCAGCAGCCACTCACGTGTCTTCCACCCCTAAAATGTGTCATTTCAAAGGCGTTATAGAAATGGAATCATGCGGTTTGAGCCTTTTGGAATTTGCTGTCCCCAGCCCCTTGGCTGTTTGAGCTGAGGGGAGGTGCCTGAGAGAAAGAGCTAAGAAAGGCCTGTGGGGCGCAGGAGGGAGATGGTGCTGGGATGCAGGCTCAGGGGCTGGCCATGTCCACATGGATGTAGAAGCTGAGAGATCGCTGCTATGCCCAGGCACAGTGGGAGGAGGGCAGGGGAGACCCTGCTGGCGTTTAGGGGCAGGGAAGGAGACTGAGAAAGGCTGCCTGTGGAAGCCTTGGTGGCTGTGACTTTTAAGAGGTGGCCAGGGCTCCCCTGGCATTCTATGGGATCCAGCTGGCAGCTGCCCCTGCTCTGGGCATCTTCATTCACTGCCTCCCCACATGGGAGGTGGGGACCCTTACATCCATTTTAGGTGAGGAGACCACGGCTCTGAGTGGGGAAGGGTCCTCCCAAGGACACCTGTCCTGTGAAGGGGCAGAGGTGGGAAGGCAGCTGGGCTGTCCCTTGGGCTGGGTTGATTGCATGTTAAATTTGCCAGCTAGGGCAAGTGAGTCGGAGACAGCTGGGTGCCCGGGAGGAAGGGAGTGGACTTTGAACTTTACCCTGGGGCATCCCGGTGGACACATGCTGGGAGTGGGAGGGAGGAGAAGGGGGACTTCAGGAGGCTATTTGAAGAGAAGAGGCAATCTAGAGGGAGAGGCTGGAGACTCAGGACTGACAGAGAGGAGAAGTCAGATGACCAGGAGCCAGAGCCCAAGGAGCCTGGGCTTCCCTACCTAAGGGGATGGACTGTACCTGCCTGGCAGGTGGGGGCCCGGCCTGAGGTGTGCTCAGCAGGGGCAGGATGCCCAGCAGAGGCTGCAATTTCACAAAAGGGCTCCTTCCTTTTCCCAGGACTCCCGGCAAAGGAGGGAGCTGGTTCCCCAGAGGCCCCTTCGCCCCTCCCCCTCTCCTGGTGAGCAGAGAGGCCTGGGGATTCTAAACAAAGACATCAGGGAACCAGAACAGGAGGAGCAGAAGCCATCCCGGCAGCTGCCAAGTCCCCGCCCCCAGCACACACTCCCCTGGGCGCCTGCAAACGCCCCCTGGCTCGGGCCCAGCGGGGGCCTTCTGGTGAGACCCTCCCGCGAGCCCAGCCTTCTGGGCTCTTTCTTCTCCCTGGGACAGAGCTGTCAGGCGCCTGGGAGATTTCAAGAGGCTCCCCTCCCCCAAGGGAGCCTTTGTCTTTGTCTTGTAGACAAGGCAGCGGCAGGGTGGGTTTGGAAGGGGGAAAGGAGGCAGTATCCTTGCACCCCCAGGAGGGAGGGGTGGCAGAACATAGATGTCCTTGTACCTTTAAGGCAAAGCCCCTGGGATCTGAGTTGGCCCACTCCCGGCAGCAGCAGGTCCCAGGACTGAGTTCATGGGAAGGTGGTCAGAGAGGGCTTCATGGAGAAGGTGGCCTCTGGGCTGACCTGCAAGGACAATGGGTTGGATAGGCTGAGGTGAGGAGAAAGAGCATCCTGCCCCTCCCCTGTGCAGAACCATGTGACCCGAGGCGCAGCAGTGGGAAAGGAGTCCCCTGCGCCGGGGAGCAGGGGGTGATCCTGTGTGGGTCGCCCTCCAGAGTGCAGGTGGAGATGCTGGGGACACAGGAGAGGAGGTCAGTGAGGCCCCTGGCCAGCCCGATGGTGGACACTTGAATGCAGGGCTGAGGACCGTGAGCTGGGTTTCTCAGGCAATGGGGAGCCACTGAAAGTTGTTGAGCAGGAGTGTGACTCGAGGAGGATACCAGTCACTGGAGTGGAGGGTAGAAAGAGCAGCGGAGGCAGGGAGAGCAGCGGTCAGGAGGTGTTTGGGAGATGATTGGGCAGTGGCTTTGGGGGGGCAAGGGGTGCCATGCGAAAAGCACTTTCAACCGAAGGAAGAACTTACAGCACACGGAACTGATTGGAGAGGGTTGAAGCAGCAGCAGCAGTCAGAGATGACCCCAAGGCCACCACGCGGGACCCTGGAGATGTGGCTGGGTCAGAGAGCGCAGAGGGCTGGAGGCACTTGTCCACCCACAAATGTCTGCAGCCGGTGTCGCTCAAGGCAAGCCCGCATCATCGCCTTCTGCTCCCACCCATTGTCTCCCAAACGCAGCGGGGCTCAGGGTAGGTGCTTGGAGCCTGGTGCATGTGGCAGGGCTGGGTGCTGTACCCAGCAGACCCAGCCTGAGCAGGGCGGGATCTCGGGGAAGAGAGAAAGGCAGTTCAGGTGTGAGCAGTTAAAGGGAGCACTGTCCTCCCCCCTCAGAGGCAGTCCTCACCTGGCCCTGTCTTCCCATCATCCATTGCTGATGGGCACCTTCCCTGTGCCAGGCAGCGGCAGAAGCATGACCGTTTGTACATGCAGCTTAAAGAGGTCTTCAGCTAACTGCAGGCACGTCATGGACTCCAGTATAAAGGCCCACGGTGCTCCATGAGACAGGGACAGAGCAGCAGCTCAGGGACCTTGTCCCAAGGGAGATGTGATCACAGGGACATGAGGAAAATGAGACTGCAGGAGAGGAAGCAGCCTGGCCGAGGTAGGGAAGCAGGAGTCCATCAGTATAGACTGAAGCCCAGGGAGGGTGAGGAGTGAGACGGGGAGGCAGGAGACGGGGCACAGAGGAAGCGGTTCTAGAAAGGCAGTTTCCGAAGATGGAGTGACTGGGACAGTGCGGGAGGCAGGGGGATGGTGGGGTAGGCAGGAGGGGGATGATGGAGGATTTTCATAAACGCAGGGCTGTGATGGCTGCCGGGCCTGACAGGTCACAGGGCTGGGGCCACCCGCCTGCCAGGACCTCCCAGTTTACATTACAGTCCAGGTCCTCATCCTTTATATTACATTTCCGGATCCTCCACTCATAAATTCTCTTCCTGCCCAGGGCCAGGAGCCCTGGAACAGAGACCGGCTTTGATTTAAAGACAGGACTGGCAGTAAAGGGGGAACAAGACCATCCAGAGAAGAGCATGGGCTTCCCTAGGGGCAAAGCTGTAATTAAAACTGGGCCATCTCTCTTCCTGAGAGCCTTCCTAGAGCACACAGCAGAGGGGAAGACTGCCACCTGCCACCTCGGTACACAGGATGCACAGTCCCAGGGCTGGGAGGAAGGGGCGCAGCCCAACTCAGATGCACGCAGCCAGCTCCCTGAGGTAGTCAGCAGCATCCCCACCTGGTAGAAACCACACCCTGTGTGATTTCCTCCCCTGGGACAACAGTTGAGGTGTCCAGGGTGACCTGGTGACTCATTTCTAATAGACATAATAGTCAATGAGATGGGGTTCTGCCATTATGGTTACAAAAGACTGACTTCCTTCTTGCTGGCTCTTGCTCTCCTTCTCAGTTTGTACACTTTGGTAAAGCAAGTGGTGAGAGTCATATCAGGTCAACAGCCAGTGAGGGGCTCAGACTTGTCCAACAGCACATAAAGAATTGCGACTTGCCACAATCACAGTAACGAAATGAACACAGATCTTTCCCCGGTCCGGCCTTCGGATAAGACCATGGCCCCTGGGCCCACGCTGCAATTGCAGCCAAATGAGAGACCATGAAGCAGAAGACACGGCTAAGTCCCACCCGTCCCTCATCCATAGAAACTGGGGCCTAATAACTGAGTGCTGTTCCTTCCTCCTCCCTCCACTCTGCCCTCACCAGGGAGACCTTGAGCAAATCGCATACCCCTGAGCCAGGTGTGGTGGTCCACACCTGTAATCCCAGTACTTGGGAGTCTGAGACAGGAGGATCACAGGTTTGAGGCCAGCATGCAGTAACTTAGCAAGACCTTGTTTCAAAATATAAAACATAGGGTTGGGGTATAGCTCAGAGGTGGAGCATCATCAAGTTCAATCCCCAGTACAAAACACACACACACACACACACACACACACACACACACACCACTCTTGGACTTGCCTCCTGTACAAGGGGGCTGGCTCCTGACTCTAACTCCATTATAGGTTGTAATGATCCCCCCAAAAACACACGAATACACTTGATATGGACTCCTTAGGTGCCATCCAGAGCCCGGTCCTCCTCCCATCCAGTGACTTCTACCCCATTCAAGTGGACATTTGGTTCCCCTCCTTCCCACTGCCCCCTGCAAAAGCAACTTTCTTTTTGTTGTCTGTCTGCTCCCCAAGGGAGTTCCTGATATGTGCGCAGAGCATCCCTACATTCTTCAAAAGACGTGTTTGGAAACAAGAAATTGCTAGAGAGATGATTCAGGCCTTGGCCTCGGATTGTGTCTGGACATAAGCAAGCCATCTGTGGAGCCCACGCTGCCAAATTCTGTCACTCCTGCTCCATATGGTCCACGCTCCCCCACCCCCCTCCCGGAACCTTCGGTCTGTGCCCGTCTCTCGCTCTGCTTCCGCTGCTACATGGAAATGCAGAGAGGGGAGTGCTGGCTCTGGTGAGGGGCATCTCTGCTCCCCTCCTTCCTCGCCTGAGACTACTATGGGGGCCAAAATAATGGGGGGAGGGATCACGGGTTCCTCTGAGCCCTCTCCCTTCTTGCCCATGTGGAGCCACAGTGTGGAGTCCTAGAGCTGAGAGGGACCGAGGGAGGCCATCAGCTCCTGCCTTCTCTGGGCAGACGGTAACTTCCTGAAATGCTGGCTCAGTTCTTCCCTGGTCCAGTCCCTGTGTCCTGGGAATGACGTTGGGCAGCATCTTTCACCTGCATCCTTGCTGGCCGGAAGCTTGACCTGGCACTGGAAGACATCAGTTCACGGAAAGCTGTGCGACCTTAGGTCACCAGTTAACCTGTCTGAGATGCCCTGACCTCCGTTGTGACCTGCAAGTAGTTGTTCCCGCACTGATCTCCTAGGTTGGTCACTGGGATCTTCTAAGATGATGATCTTGAAGGAGCTTTGTAAATGTAGAGCAGCAGATCTCAAAGTGTCACCCATGAATTCACTGGGAATGCAAATTCTCGGGTCCCCAGGCAGACCTACTGACCAGAAGTGCCAGGGGTGGAACCTGGCAGCGCAGGATTCCACAGGCTCCCTAGTGCCTCTGCCGCCCACTGAGCTGGAGGAGCTTTGGGAAGATGACCGCATGGACAGGACCATCCCCACCCATCATCAGTACTGGCTCAGGGAGTCTCCCTACAAGTGCTAAGACCAGTTCCGCATTTGGCTTCGTATATGTTTCATTGCCAATGCTGTAAAGTTTACAGATCTGCATGATTTCTCCTCTGGGAAAATCTACTGCAAAATAAATCCGTGATGTTCGTGCTCAGATTGAAAAAGCAACTTCCCAAGAAGATTTAAACCTGGGATGGCAAACTCCAAGCCTTAAGGAGCTAAGCAGGTGAGGTGAAGTGAGACGAGGCCAGGGTCGGTCAGGAGAGGCTGTCTGGCTGTGCAGAGCCCCTACCAAAAAGCATGAAAAACAATAAGCCCCGGAGCTGGCCAAGCAAAACACATGTGCTAGACAGATCTGGTTCAAGGCCTGCCAGTTTATAACTGGAATTAATGCTGGGGGAGGGGGTGGTTTGGTCTTAACAAGGCTATGCATTGGCCACAGACTTAATTGCCCTGGAAAAGAATGTTTGGCACACAGTTATTATTCCCAGGTTTAGCCTGGGCTAAAAATGGCATGGTTTCATTAATTCGCTCATTTATTCATTCCATACACACTCTTGTCTAGGTCCAGGCTAGGTTCTATAGACCCAGAGCTGAATCAGATAGTCTCTTAATCCTCCAGGGGAGGCTGGGCATGGCACAGATGACTCCAGCGCATCCTTTCCCCGCTCTCTGTGGACTGCTACTCAGTGAGATGATGGGCATCCCACTGGGAAACGTGGAAAACACCCAAAGTTCATGCAGGACTTCTCAGAGCCTTTACTAGGCTAACATTACTATACAGTACACATTAAATGACTTCAAAGTGTCTGGGCCTATCTGGGGTCTCGTATGGGCCTGGATGTCCCAACCTGTTTTGGGGGCTGATGAAGGAACTGATGTGGGATCCCCTGGAGATGAGTCTGGCTGCATTCAGGCTTGGGCGTCTCCTCCCCAGGAGGCCTGCTGAAGACTGGGCTAAAGAGGCAGCCTCTCCCTTCAAGGTCTTCTTTGAGGTGCTGAGGGGACAGTACTCTGGGTGGGTATTGCTTTCTGTAGCCACTGGGGAGCTTGAAGGGTTTAATCCAGGGTCCCCCT
Organism: Glis glis; assembly: GCA_004027185.1. Lineage (NCBI taxonomy): Eukaryota > Metazoa > Chordata > Mammalia > Rodentia > Gliridae > Glis > Glis glis. The sequence continues at coordinate 10,295 of PVJS01042518.1, read as the reverse complement.
GGTCACATTTGCATAAGAGAAATAAGCCTGGGCTGTGCTGGGGAGGGCTGAGAGCAGTCAGCATCAGCATCCTGGGCAACGGGAATGCGGAAACTACTCCATGTCAGTCTCTGGGTTTTGTTACCAAGCAAGAAGAAAGCAGTTCCATGTATACAAACAGGGTTTGATCTTCTCCCTACAGAACGTAAGCCCTTGCTCTGCCTGGGAGCTCCAGGAAGCCTCAGACAGAAGCCTGCAGCTACATTACCTGCTGCCTTACAGCCCAGCCTGGCTCTGACTTCTATGAATAAAATTTAGAGGTTCAGGACAGATCTGAAAACCAATCACTCTCTCTGCTCAACCCTCCCTGCTCATTGTCTCAGGTTCAGTCTCTCTCTCTCTCTCTCTCTCTCTCTCTCTCTCTCTCTCTTCCCCCACCCCCTCCTTCCCTCCCTCACTTTCTTCATGGTTCTTTCTGCAATATACGAAGCCAGTCCAGTTTGGGAATCAATATCTCTTTGTTCTGGAAATCCCCACAGCTAAAGGAGAAGAATTGCACTTGGTCCAGGATAATCTTTCACAGAATTAGGATAAAAGCACGTTTGTGGAGAGACATGACGCAAAACGAAAACCCCCAAGTCCCCCTGAAAACATAACTCATAGGGATCTTGCCAAGAATTAACTTCCCGCACTAATGAAAATGTGTTCCGAAACTGCTTGCAGAGCACCTGCCATGCCCGCCTTCATCTCTGCTTCAGATACAGGGGTCTCCACCCACCACGGAGAGAGTGGGAAGGTCCCACTTCCTTGATGAATCGATTCATATGTAGGAAAGACTTGGGGGAGCTGGGCGTGGTGACACACCCCTATAATCTCAATACCTGGGAAGCTGAGACAGGAGGATGGCAGGTTCCAGGCCAACCTCAGCAACTTAGTGAGACCCCTGTTTCAAAATAAAAAAATAAAATAGGGCTGGGGGTGTAGCTCAGAGGTAGCACGCCCCTGGGTTCAATCCCCAGTACACAAAAAGAAAGAGAGACAGACTTGGGGTAGGAAAGTTTATTTTGGAATAATCAGAAAAAGTGGGAGCCGGGCATGGTGGCACAGGCTTGTAATACCAATACTTGGGAGGCTGAGACAGGAGGATTGAAGGTTCGCAACCAGCCTCAGCAACTTGTGAGGCCCTCCACAACTTATTGAGACCCTGCTTCAAAATAAAGAATAAAATGGCCGAGGGTGTAGCTTGGAGGTAGAATGCCCCTGGGTTCAATCCCCAGTACCATGAAAAGGAAGGAAGGAAAGAAGGAAGGAAGGAAGGAAGGAAGGAAGGAAGGAAGGAAGGAAGGAAGGAAGGGGCATTTTAAGCTGCCTGTAAAATCCTGGAGTGGACCCATCACTGCCAGATTTCCATGTGGCTCTCATCCACTTTCTCCTCTTAATAGCCCATCTCCCCCATGGTCCAGGGAAGTCAAAGGGACTTTCCCGAAGACACTCTCAGCAGCCAAGGCCACTCTTGGAGGTGAGCGCGGGTCTGTTGGTTTTGAAGCCAGGCTATGGTGCATCTGGGACAGCCTGAAGGCTCTGCATATCTGGGGGTGGCAGGAGGGAGAGCTTTGATTTGAAGGAATAGCAGAAGGCGCCTGCTGCCGCCTGTCTTGGTGACAGAAGGGAAGGGCACTCTCCCCACAGACGGGCCTGGGGATTTCTTTCCCTCACTTGTCCTCAGTCCCTCTCTTTGGCAGCCCCTGGCCTGTCAGTTTGCAGAGGACAGGCCAGCCAGCCAGCCAGAGTGGTGCACCCAGACAAGGAAAACAGGGCTGGAAGCTTCCTCCCCAGCAGCTCGCAGGACAAGTCCCCGGGCTTCTGTAGCTGCCCTGAGATGTGCTGGTGTGGATCTGTGACAAGCAGCACCCTGCTGGCCCACTGCATTTGAGGACAGGACTCAAGTTTTTCAGACTGTTGGAGGAGATTATAATCCACCAAGGCTCTGGCTTCCGTCTGGCCAAAACCACAGAAAGCATGATGTTTAGGCCTCAGGTGGACGTCTCTTGCTTTGATTCCCATCCTAGCTTTGGTCTGTGTGTTGAAGGCAGGTTTGAACCTGTGGTAGTGACTAATAGAAAGCCTTTTCTGATCCCATCAAAAACAGACTCAGAGCCGTCCCCCTTGTTTCAGTCAGCATCTTCACTGCTGTGATCTAAATACCTGACACACACAACTTAGAGGAGGGAAGGTTTATTGGGCTCACAGTTTCAGAGGTTTCAGGCCATAGGGCGAGCTCCAAAGCATAAATGGCAGCAGTAACCACACGGTGTGGGGAGGGACACTGCTCTCATATCATGGAAGCTGGAAACAGAGAAAGGGGAGGGGGCAAGGGACATATATAGTTTCCAAGGTCACACCCCCATTGACCTACCTCCTCCAGCCACACCCTACCTGCCTACTTACCACCCAATATAGCCATTCAGATTATTACCCACCGATGAGATTAGAATCCTCACGATTCAATTTATTTCACCTATGAATTGTGTGTGTGTGTGTGTGTGTGTGTGTGTGTGTGTGTGTGTGTTTACTGGTAAAGTCCAGGGGCTTTCTACCTCCAAGTTACAACCCCAGCCCTTTTTATTTTTAATTTTTTATTTTGAAACAGGGCCTCACTAGGTAACTGAGAGTCTCACTATTGCTTAGGCTGGTTCCAAACCTGCAATCCTCCTGCTTCAGCCTCCCAAGCACTGGGATTACAGGTGTGTGCCACCACACCCGGCTACCTCTGAACGTTTTTGCATTGCCAAATACATGAGCTTTCCTAGGTGACATTCTATATCCAAACCATTACACCAGTGTCCCCATAAATTAAGGGACAAAGGAAATGGATTGTCTTTGTGAACATTGGAGTTAGAAGGAGGGAGGTTGAGGTCCCACTATGGGACAGTCAGCAGCAAGCAGGTCCTCAGGGCTGGAGGGTGACTGCTATCTAAACAGGAGTGGTGATGCTAAGTCAGCTGTCCACTCTTGCAGTTTCCGAGGTCTCAGCCACTACGTTTGGATGGCTTACCTAATCCAATGTTTCCCAAAGCATCTTTCCCTATGGAATGTCAATAGGTGTTATATAGGGAGAAAGGTGATTTCTATAGTAAAGAAAGGTGCAGGGAAAGCTGCAGGAAAGATAATTGATTAGGTCTCTTCAACAGGAAGACTTTTCAGAACCTTTAATATGCTAATGTACCTTCTGAACCTCTAAGAGGCCAGCAGACAGTGTCTCTGACTCATGGACCACAGCTCCATTTTTTCCACCAGAGCACCTTAGGGGACCAGCACTTCCTGCCACACATCGCTGAGAAGGAGGTTTTCTTCATGTTACGCTCTGCCTACTTTTGTAAGGATTGGCATTAATCAAAGAATGGAAAAGGAGGACATCTGAGAATAAGGCTGAGGGAGCCAGGCATGATGGTGCACGCCTGTAATCCCAGTACTTGGGAGGCTGAGACAGGAGGATTGCAGGTTCACGGCCAGCCTCAGCAATTTAGTGAGGCCCTCCGCAACTTAGTGAGACCCTGTTTCAAAATAAAAATATAAGAGGGCTGGGGATGTAGCTCAGAGGTAGAATGCCCCTGGTTCAATCCCCAGTAACACACACACACACACACACACACACACACACACACACACACAGAATAAGGTTGAGGGGAGCCTGGAGAGCAGATACCCCAAGGCTGCTGAGAGTTTCCTCATGACCATTGCTGAAAGGGAGACCCTGGGATACTATAACAGCTATTATTTTGCTTTTCTTGGGTTTTCTCCCCAGTTGCTTCTTCTGTCTATAGATCTCTCCCTGTAACCTGTCTCATTTACCACTTAAGATTAGATTTGGCTGCAAATAAAGACTTTGTAATAGTGGCTTAAACTAGAAAAAAGGTTTTTTTCTTCTTTCACATAAAACTGTACAGAGAACGCAGTTCAAGGCTGGTAGGGAATAGACACAGCATCAGGGACCCAGGCTCTTTGGCTCTTGTTCCTCCACTACATTTAGCTTCTATTACCAAAGCTACTTCATGGTATGGGATAGCTGCTGAAGCTCTAGCCATCATATTCACATCCAGCCAGGTGTAGTGACACATCCCTGTAATCCCAGTACTTGGGAGACTGAGACAGGAGGATCGTAGGTTCAAGGCCAGCCTCAGCAACTTAGACTCTCAGCAACTTAGAGATACCCTGTTTCAAAATAAAAAATGCTGGAGGTATAGCTCAGAGGTAGAATGCTCCTAGGTTCAATCTCCAGTACCAAGAAAAAAAAAAAAGTAAAAAACACTTTCCAGATATACTCCAAAACCTCTGCTTACATCTCATTTATTATTGGACACATGGTCACACCTTATTGCAAGAGAGGCTGGGAATGTATTCACTGGGCAGCAATATGCCCATCCCAGAAATGAATCAACATTAAGGGAAAAATGGATATTGGGAGACAACTCACACTCTGCCACACACCAAATACTGTTTCCCTGGCTAAAAACTTTGGCCCAGACTGACAAATCTGAGTTCTGTCCCAAGATTTTTTTTTTTTTTTTTGGTTTGAAGCTGGATGAGAAGATTCCTTTTCTTCTGGGGTTACTGAGCTGAAAAGACTCTGAAGGGTCTGAAGCCCTGCAGCCCCAGCATGCGGAGCGAGCCTGTGCAGATGGAAAGAACAAAGCCAACAGGCAGAGACACGAAGGTGAGCCACCGGAGGACGAAAGCGACAGAGAGGCCCCGGATGGATCGATACCCAGTTCCCATCATTGCTAAGCCCAGCCTCGCCCCTGCCCTCTTCCAGATGCACGGACCAATAAATCCCCCTTCCAACTTACACTACTTCAACTTGGGTTTCCATCATTGGCTAGAAAAGAGCCCCGCTACTAAAGCTGTCACCTTCCATTTCTGAGAGCAGGGACCACATGGATTGCTCTTTTGGCAAAGGTAGTCTTTTTCCTAGAACTAAATCACAGAAGGAATTCGTTACTTGATTTCCTCTTGCAGGACATAGAATGACACAATCATACTTTCACATGTTCATGTAGCTCTTTCCAGTTTTCAAAATTCTTTTAAAAGAATCCATTAGCTCATCTGAGTGTCACAATCTCTCTGAGCTGCAGGGTGTACTTCCCCCCATTGTATGCAGGGGGACACTGAGGCTCCGTGCGGTGATCTGGCTTGTCTCCATGGCTCCTCAGTGGTGACACCACTCTGTTCAAGCAGCGGTCCACATGCGACCTCTCTAAAGACAAGGACGTGTGACTCTGGATAACTTAAAGGAGAACACATTTTGCGGGGTGGACCTTATTTCAGGACAGTTCTCAGAGCAGAGGACGACCATCAGGCTGTCGTGCATCAAGCCTCTCACAGGTGTTGGGTGCAATTGATTCCCAAGTCTCACCAGCACCTCTGTAACCAGATGTTATAAAAAGGGCTTCCGGTGCAGGGGGCTAAAGGGACATCCTCATTGTTGGCACCTGGTCTGAGGACACGTGTCTCTTGGATTATGAGAATGTCAGAGGTCAGTCCATATTCTCATCCAGAGAGAAGGCCACTGGCCCTCGGCTGGTGCCTGTGTCCTTCACAAAAGGATCCAGGTCATTTCATATGGGAGCTGCAGTGCTGCCTGGAGTAGCAGAAAAGGACAACTGTAGTTTGGCAAAGGCGATAACAAGAGTCACCGACTCCATCACAGTTCCCCACTACAAGCAAAAGAAACCTGTTTTTAGCAAAGATTTTTAAAAATAATCTATTGGAAGGATAATTGGGTTTACAGAATTAATGGGGAGCTAGAGGAACATGTATAGAAAATGGGCAGGAATTGAAACAATTGCAGATAACCATGAAGCAGGGGGTGGAGCAATCACGTCTCAGTCTGGCCAGGGATGACCGTCCATCAATGGGCCACTTCCACAAACAGTTGTAAACGTTATTTATCACTTTGTTACCCACTCTGTGAGTCAGAGTCCCAGGCAGGGTCCTTAATGGCTACGGCTGCCAGGGGGCAGGAAGCAGGATCTGCTCCCTTCCCCTCTAGGGTGGAGGGGCATGCTGAGGTACCTCCTGCTACCGCGGACTGTCTGCTGACCAAGCGCTGCTTCAGTCACTTAAAAGTGGTCCAGGCGGCTCCTGGTGGGATGTTGGTTTTATAGACCTGAAGACAGAAAGGAATATGACAGAAACTGGTGTGTGCCCAGTTTTTGCCCAAGTCTCCCAGCTCTTCAGAGCCAAATCCAGTGGGTTGACAGGTGCCATGAGGCACCACGGGCATTCCCTTGTCCATGCTGCTGCCATATTTACTTTCCAGGAATATACACATCTCCATTTCCATCCTGCTCATGGCCTTTGCAAAGAGAATGAATGCCTGTACCAGGTATTCAAGACCTTCATAGGATGACTAAAAACCATCTTTTCCCTCATCTCAATCCACCACCTACTAGAATACTCACTGAGGTAGACAGAATGATGTCTTCCAAAAGGCGTCCACACCAGAATCCCTGGAACCTGGATATGTTACCTTACATGGCAAAAGGGACACTCAGATGTGATTAAAGTTAAGGACATTAAAATAAGAAGATTAAGCTGGACATGGTGGTGCATGCTTGTAATCCCAGTACTTGGGAGGCTGAGACAGGAGGAGCGCGGGTTTGTGGCCAGCCTCAGCAACTTAGTGAAGGCCCTGCACAACTTAGTAGGGCCCAGTTTCAAAATAAAAAATAAAATAGGGCTGGGCATGTAACTTGCAGGTAGAATGCCCTTGGGTTCCATCCCCAGTACCACACACACACACACACACACACACATACACACACACACACACACACACACACACACACACACACACACACACACACACACAGATTATCCTAGATTAGCCAGGAGGGTTTCCAGGTACCCACAGTGTACAAGGGTTCCCTTTTCTCCACCTCCTCACCAGCACTTGTTATCTCTGTCTTTTTGATAACAACCATTTTAACAGGGATGAGGTGATACTTCATCATGCTTTTAACTTGCTTTTCCCTAATAATTCCTGATGTTGACCATTTTTTCATATACTTGTGGGCCTTTGTATGGCTTCTTTTTGATTCAGGTCCGTCACCTGTTTTTTAATGGTGTTATTTATTTTCTTGCTATTGAGTTGGTTGGGTTTTTTCTATATATTTGAATATTAACTCCTTAATGATTTGCAAATATTTTCTCCCATTCAGTGGGTTGTCTCTTCACTCTGTTGATGGTTTTCTTTGCTATACAGAAGATTTTTATTTTGATCCAGTCACATTTCTATTTTTTTTCCCTCTTATTGCCCATGGTTTTGGGCTCATATCCAAAAGACAATTGCCTAGACCAATATCAGGAAGGTTTTCCCTATGTTTTCTTCTAGTAGTTCCATAGTTTCAGGCCTTACATTTAAGTCTCTAATCCATTTTTTTTTCAGTACCGGGGATTGAACCCAGGGGCGTTCTACCTCCGCGCTATACCCCCGGCCCTATTTTTTTTATACTTTATTTTGAAACCGGGTCTCACGAAGTTGTGGAGGGCCTCACTAAGTAGAGAGAGAGAGAGAAAGAGAGAGAGAGAGAGAGAGAGAGAGAGTGAGCTGAGGCTGGCCGCGAACCCGGATCCTCCGGTCTCAGCCTCCCAAAGTACTGGGATTACAAGCATGCGCCACCACTCCTGGCCTCTAATCCATTTTTAATTGATCCTTTTTATATGATGTGAGCACAGGGTCCAATATCACTCTTCTACATATGGATATTGGGTTTTCCCAGCACCCTTTATTGAGGAGGCTGTCCTTTCCCCATTGTGTGCTCTTGGCACCTCTGTTGAAGATCAATTGACCATAAAGGTATAGATTTATTTCTAGGCTCTCTATTGTGTACCGTTGGTCTGTGGATTTTATTTGTTTGTTTTGGGGTGTGTGTGTGTGTATGTGTGTGTGTGTGTGTGTGTGTGTGAGAGAGAGAGAGAGAGAGAGAGAGAGAGAGAGAGACCATGCTGTTTTTATAGTTGTAGCTGTATAGTATATTTTGAAATCAGGTAGTGTGAAATCAGGTAGCTTTGTTCTTTTATCACTATAAACTTCACTCAGGATTATTTTTGCTTCATCCCATACATTTTGGTATGTTGTGTTTGCATTTTCATTTATTTAAAGATATTTTTATTTCCCCTTTGATTTCTTCTTTGGCCCATTGACTCTTCATAATTGTATTGTTTAATTTCCATAAACTTGTGAATTTTCTAGTTTTCTTTCTCTTATTCCTAGTTTCATACCATTGTGATCAGAAAAGATACTTGATATGTTTTCAGTTTTCTTAATTTTGTAAAGACTTGGTTTGTGGCCTAACATATGATTTATCCTGGGGAATTTTCTGTGTGTGCTTGAAAGAAAATGTGTGTTCTCCTGTCTGGTAGGTCCATTGGTTGTTCGAGTCAGCTGTTGCCTGATTACCTGTCTGCATGATGTGTCCATTGTTTAAGGCAGGGTATTGAAGCTCCTTGCTACCATGGCATTGCTATCTATTTATCCCTTCAATTCTGTTAGTATTTGCTCTCACAGTTGGGTGCATATATATTTATATTGCCATATCCTTTTGATGAATCTACTTCTTTATAATTATATAATGACTCTTTTTGTCTCTTGTGATAGTTTTTGACTTAAAGACTATTTTGTTTGATATAAGCATAGCCATCCTTGTTCTTTTTTTATTATCATTTGCATGGACTATTTTTTCTATCCCTTCACTTTAAGCTATGTGTATCCTTAAAACTAAAGGCGAGGGAGCTCAGTGGTAGAGTGCTTGTCAAACATGTATGAGGTCCTGAGTTCAATTCCCGTGTGGGTCAGAAGAGGGAGGCTTAAGTAAGTCTCTTGTAAGCAGCATACAGTTGGATCTTGTTTTGTTTTGTTTATGTTTTCGTTTTAATCACTCAGCCACTCTTTGTCTTTTGATTGGAGAATTTAACCCATTTATATTTAAAATGATTATTGGTAGGTAAGGACTTACTATCAACATTTTGTTAGTTTTTTTGACTGTTATAATTCCTTTGTTCATTCTTTTTCTCCTGCTTTCTTCCTTTGTGATTTTATGATTTGTTTTTGTGGTGGTATTCTTTGATTCCTTTTTTTTTCCTTTTGCATATCTACTACAGTTTTTTTCTTTGTGATTACTATGAGGCTTATGTAAAATATATTATAGTTTCGACAGTTTATTTTAAGCTGCCAATAATTTAATTTTGGCCCAAAACTCAATACTTTGCCCCTCCCACTCACATTTTGTATTTGATGTCACAATTAGTATTTTTTATGTATCATATACCATTAACAAATTATTTTAGCTATGGTTCTTTTTAATACTTTTGTCTTTTATTTTTATGATAGGGTTAAAAATGTTTATGCACCACTATTATAGTATTATTCTGAATTTGACCATGTTCTTACCTTTACAGTGAGTTTTATACTTTGTATATTTTTGTGTTATTAGCCAGCTTCCTTTTTCTTCAACATGAAAATTCCCTTTGGCATTTCTTGTAAGGAAGGTCTAGTGGTAATGAACTCCCACAACTTTTGTTTGTCTGGGGTCACCCTAGAATTCTATAACTTACCCATCCACTAAAAAAATGAATAAATAAAAACAGCCAGGCATGGTGGCACATGCCTATTATCCCAGTACTTCAGAGGCTGGAACAGGAGGATCACAGGTTCGAGACCAGCCTCAGCAACTTAGCAATAACCTCAGCAATTTTAGCAAGATTCTGCTTCAAAACAGAAAAATTTTCAAAAGGGCTGGGTGTGTAGCCCAGAGGTAGAATGCCTCTAGGTTTAATAGAAAAAGGAAGAAAGAAAGAAAGGAAGGAAGGAAGGAAGAAAGAAAGAAAGAAAGAAAGAAAGAAAGAAAAAAGAAGGCAGGCTAAAACTAATTAGACTGTAAAAGAGATTGAAATAAAATCATTTTTAGACAAATACTAAAAGGGTTTGGTTCTAATACACCTTTTCTGAAAGAATTATGCTAGGATATATTTTAGGAAAAATGAAATTCAAACTCAGAAAGGAGTAGAATGTGAGAAACTATGTGGGAAAAAATTAGTAAATGAAGCCGACTGTGGTGGCACACACCTGTAATCCCAGTACTTGGGAGGCCGAGACAGGAGGATCACAGGTTCAAGGACAGCCTCAGCAAGTAGTGAGACTCTGAACAACCTAGCAAGACCCTGTTTCAAAATAAAAATACAAAATAGGGCTGGGCATGTAGCTCAGAGGTAGAATGCCTCTGGGTTCAACCCCCAGTAACACACACACACACACA
>PVJS01042517.1:0-17476 GCA_004027185.1 Glis glis | reverse complement strand
TGTGGAGATTCCTCAGAAAACTGGGAATGGATCCACCATATGATCCGGCTATACCACTATTGGGTATCATACCAAAGGGATTGAAACTAGAAAACAACAGTAATATATGCATACCCATGTTCATAGCAGCACAATTCACAGTGGCCAAATTATGGAACCAACCTAGATGTCCATCAACAGATGAATGGATTACAAAATTTTGGGAAATACAATGGAATTCTACTCAGCAATAAAGAAGAACAAAATAACAGCATTCGCAAGAAAATGGAAAGATCTGGAGAACATTATGTTAAGTGAGATTAGCCAATCACAAAAAAAGAAGGGACATATGTTTTCATTAATATGCACAACTTAGGGAGTAGTGGGGACACAAAAGGGACTCTAATGACAATGGAGAACCCTCAGTGGTGCAAGGGAAGGGGTACAAGGAAGGGGAAGGGTAAGAAAGAAGTGAATCTATGGAATTACTGTCATAAACAATGTGTATATATGAGATTATACCAACATCATTCTCAGTGCTACATGTGGGGGGGATGCGGGGGGGAGGGACACCAAGAGCTGTGTGCATGTATGTTAACACCAAACTGATACTCATTGTGAGACTACAATGTACCAATAAAAACATAAAAAAAATAAAAAAAATAAAATAAAATAAAAAAATTTTTAGGTACTGAGGATTTCACTCAGGGGTGTACTCTACCACTGCGCTACATTCCCAGCCATTTAAAAACATTAAAAAAAATTTAAGATGGGGTCTCGCTAAGTTGCCCAGGCCGGCCTTGAACTTGTGATGCTCTGACCTCGGTTCCCAAGTAACTGGGATTACAGGCATATGCTATCACTCCTGGATAATTACTTTTGATTTTTTTTCAAAAATATGAGCTTTTCCTCTGGCAAGTAAAATTATTAATTCGATGAAAATTTATTTTACTTTAACCTTTCTAGGATGACCTTAAAATGAAGAAAGACCAACAAACATAACTAGAAATGAGGCTTTGAATTCTGGCCTAGAACTTTCCCTCTGAAATCTGTTCTGGTTCTTTATTTCCTTTGACCTTTTCTGAATGCATTCCTCCCTCCTCTTTTCCCTCTCAAAAGATGCTTTATCCAAAGGGAAGTTTTGAGCCTCTCTTCTGTTCCTTGATACTCTGTCATAATTCCAGAGTCTGCACTCTGGGGTGGGAGGCCTGGGAAGGAGTTGGCAGGTAAAGCTGGATGTTTAGGAAAAGCTGAGTCTACAACACTCTGACTAAAATCAGGGCATTGGCCTCTGAGACAACAGCTGCATTTCTGTCTGTGAGCATTAAACGTCCACCCTTCCGTCTGCTCCCTGCTTAGACCATGTCCTGCAATCAAGGAACCCCTGGCTACCATATCTCTTGGATGCTGAAGCAGAACTGGTTCTCTATTTCCTGCTAAGAGCCCCTGGATTTAAAGGGGTGGGGGTGGGAACACCTCAGAGTATTACTGGATAAAAAGCAGCTAAATCATAGGATCAATGGGAAAAGTGTTTTGATTTCCATACAACAAGGTGTCACTGATTTTCATATTTATCTTGAAAGCTCACATCTCAAACTAACAAGGTTGACATAAATTCACAGCCCTTACAGCGAATTATCTCTAACACTAGGATGCATCACACGTTTTCAATGCCAATAAAGCTTCAGAAGAAGGAAACAGAAGTGTGACCCTTCCTATCCCATAGCTGTAAGCTTACGTGCTGCTTTTATTTTCCTCAAAGCTTTTCATACACCTCATTTCTGCATGAATCAATAAGAGCTTTTCAAAGCCCTCCTATGCCTATTGGAAATAGGAATTCAGAAGCGAAATTAAGTAGAAAATATCTGATCAACTAGGAGAACTGATCTTATAAAATATACTACAGAGACACTGACCCTTATAAGAGAATTTCTAGGCTTCTATTTGAAAATGACTGCATTTCTTTATTAAATTACGGTGAGTGGATCAGGGTTTCTTATAACCACATGAGATCAACCTGCAGTCTATTCAGAATCACATTAGAACTCCGGCCACACAGCTTTGCCAACTCACCCTGAGGGCGCTATCGCTGTTTTCCTGGCTTGAGGCATGGGGGGGGGGGACACACAGGGAGTGTCAGTAAAGTCAGACTTTGTTGTACATGAATGAGTTAATCTCACCTCATCAGGGAACCGGATAAGGATCAGACAATGTACCTGGGAACTCATTACACTTTTTTTTCTCGCAACCTAATGCTATTGTTTCTGTTTATAAAATTACAACTTCCTCATTACAGATTCACTCATTTGTTCATTCCTCATTCAACTAATAATTCTCTACTGGATGCTGGGCACTGTTCTTGGCCCCTGGGGGTACGGAAGTGAACAAAACATAGATTCCTGTTTTTGCGGAGCTTACAGTCTAGCAGGGGCAAACAGAGAACAAAGAAGAGACCTATTAAGACCTGCATCCAACTAGAAAGGATGTGAGAAAGAAAGACTGCTATGGAAAATAGAAAACGCTGAACGTGATACAGAGGCCTAGGTATGCCGGGGGTTGGAAAAGTCAGGCTGAATTTTAAATTCTGTGGTTAAGTTAGCCCCATTGGGAAGGATATGTTGAGCAAACACTTGAAGAAAGTCAAAGATTTAGCCATGCAGCTGCCTGAGAGAAAGAGTGTTCTAGAGCAACAAGTGCCAGAGTGGTAAACTGGAAGCATTCGTGGTGTGCTGGAGGGGAAGCAAGGAGGCGCTTGTGGCTGCAAAGGAGGAGCGAGGAAGAAAGAGATGAGGTAGGAGAGAGAATGGAGACCAGTTCCCACAAGAACTTCTATGTTGCTTATATGTTATAAAGACTTTTGTGCAAAATGGGAGCTGCTAGCCGGGCCTGGTGGCACATGCCTGTAATCCCAGTACTTGGGAGGCTGAGGCAGGATCACAGGTTTAAAACCAGCCTCCGCAACTTAGCAAGGTTCTCTGCAACTTAGCAAGACCCGTTTCAAAATAAAAAATAAAAAGGGCTGAAGGTATAGGTTGGAGGTAGAATACCCCTGAGTTCAATCCCCAGTACCACATTAAAAAAAAAAAATTTCTCTCTCTGTCTCTCTCTCTCTCTCTCTCTGCCTAGTGAGGCCCTCTGCAACTTCGTGAGACCCGGTTTCAAAATAAAGTATAAAAAATAGGGGCAGGGGTATAGCTTGGAGGTAAAACACCCCTGGGTTCAATCCCCGGTACCACAGGAAAAAAAAAAAAAAGAGAGAGACTCCTTTTTAAAAGATGATTTTAAGGACATGGCATACAGACACAATTCATACTTTTCAAATCAGTTCGATGATTTTTGGGAAATTTACCAATGTGCGCAACCATCAGCATAAATCAGTTTTAGAATATTTTCATCACCCCAATAAGATTCCTCATGCCCCTTTCTAGTCAATGTCCATTTCCTCCCAGCCATCACTTTCTAGCTCATCGAGCTGCCTCTTCTGGACATTTCATATAACAGAACTCATGTTTGTGGCCCTATGTCCTGCTGCTTAAAAGTAGGACTTTAGTCACCAGATTTTAATTCCTTCTGCATGTTCTCTGCCATTTCCCCCCTACAAAACATTGATTTATGTGAACATGCCTTTTTGATGATCTCTTTCTCACTTTCCTTCAGATCTTGCCCCATTATGCTGAGGGTACAGTCCCCGCTAGCACCTCACCCATCCTTTCCCCTCCTATTAGTTCACTGAATGCCCAGCACTCCATCCAGCTTCAGCCATGTATCCCTTGGAAGCCTGTCTACTTCTAAAGTTTGCTCTCAGAATCCCTCTTGCGTTGAATAGACATTTTCTCCTATTTGGTCTCACATTCTTTCATCAAAATTATGATTTCCAAAGTCATCATAAATTTCATCAAATTATGATTTCCAAAATCATCATAAACCAACTGTTTTTTCATCATCTTAAAACCAAAGCTTTCCTTATTAACAGAGGCTCCAAACACCATGCTAATCTAATAGTATATCATATGTATTTGCTGTAGTCCTTTTGGGCTGCTATAACAAATTACCATCGACTGAGTGGCTGATAAACATAGAAATGTATTTCTCATAGTTCTGGAGGCCAGGAAGTCCAAGATCAAGGTATGTGGTGAGGGCTTACTTCATGGTTCATAGACAGCCACCTCTCACTATTATCTCCCATGATAGAAGGGGAGAGGAATCTCTCTGGGGCATCTTTTATAAGGACACTAATCCCATTCCTAAGGGCACCACCTTCATGACCTAATCACCTCCCCAAGGCCCCACCTACCAAGGTGGGGGATGCAAGTACTGCAATAGCAATATTATATGCTAACAGATCCATGTGACTGTGTATTCATATCAACTGCATTTCATTTCTTATTTTCCCCATGTTATTTCTGTCCAAGGCTCTTCTGTATTTCCTCTGCTTGGATCATGCACTAATGAACTTCCAAACTTCTCCCCTGCCCTCTTCCCTGGACCAACAAAAGACACTTAATTTCATACCACAGGGTCTTTGCTAGGGCTTGCCCCTTAGGGCTGAAGAATGACCAGGACTGAGAAATAGAAACTCCAGGCTGGGCGTGGTGGCGCACGCTTGTAATCCCAGTACTTTGGGAGGCGGAGACCGGAGGATCCGGGTTCACGGCCAGCCTCAGCTGTCTCTCTCTCTCTCTCTCTCTCTCTCTCTCTACTTAGTGAGGCCCTCCAGAACTTCATGAGACCCGGTTTCAAAATAAAGTATATAAAAAAAAATAGGGCCAGGGGTGTAGCGCAGAGGTAGAATGCCCCTGGGTTCAATCCCCGGTACCGCAAAAAAAAAAAAAAAAAGAAAAGAAATAGAAACTCCAAGCATCGCACAGCCCGAGTCTCACTCGAGGTCCAACTGTCCAGTGCTGACAGGTGCACAGTCTACGGCAGTCCTGTGTTTTCCCATCTATGTTGCTGCCTGTGGCCTGGCCTTGCAAGAGGCTGCTATCAATGCTCAAGGATACCTGAAGACAAACCATGTCCTAGAGATTATGTTCAATTTATATTCTAGATTTAGGGCCACTGAGCCCTAATGGGTCCAAGATGACCAAAGGACTGAGTTCCACCTAGCCCCTGCCACATCACCCCTGTTCCCCCAAAGTGAAAGCCGCTAGAAGCTGTGAGAGTTAGAATACACATTATTCGCCGGGCGTGGTGGCTCACGCTTGTAATCCCAGTACTTTGGGAGGCGGAGACCGGAGGATCCGGGTTTGCGGCCAGCCTCAGCTCTCTCTCTCTCTCTCTCCCTGTCACTCTCTCTACTTAGTGAGGCCCTCCGCAACTTCGTGAGACCCGGTTTCAAAATAAAGTATAAAAAATAGGGCCGGGGGTGTAGCGCGGAGGTAGAACGTCCCTGGGTTCAATCCCTAGTCCAAAAAAAAAAAAAAAAAAAAGAATACACATTATTCCTTTCTGTCCCCCTTCCTTCAACCAGCCAATCCCAACAGTTCGTAACAGCGGCTAATCCTCAAGCCCGCACAGTGCACGTTCAAAAGCAGGCGCCCCCTTTCCCTTCCTCAGAGGTGGCTCTAAAGGAGGGGAGATTCCTGTGGGTCCATGCATCTCAGAAGGCACACGATGCTTCTCACACACTAATTCAGACATTGACGAAATGTCTGTACCCTCCAGTCCCCTGCCCTTTCAAGTGGATCCAGCTCCATCTTGAAACAATTTCCCCAGCTCGCCTCAATCCTTCCTGGGTCCATACCATTGGTTTGGATGAAGCCCGCCCCACCTCGTGCCAAGCCTGGTTTCACTTATGTCAAAACAGCTTCCATCAAGATAGTGGGCTTCTTTTCCCAACTGCTTTCACTGTTTTGAAATCAGCAGAGAAAAGATACTAAAGAAATTGTAAGATCACTATTCCCATCAACATGTTCTGACTAATGTCATGGCTGTTTATTTCCTGAATCTCTTCTGTACAGTAAACTGAGGATTTAAAAAAAATCTAACTTTTTTTCTTTTTCTTTCTTTTCTGGCAAGCATGACCGGGATGGACAAGTTCCATAATCTACTAAAGTTCATGCAGACTGACTTACTAAGTTTTGTGACCTTGCTCCCCCAGTAAAGGGGGCTACTTAGAAGCGGGAGGAAATGTTGATATTTTCCCTATTGTTTGTTCCTCTTCATGATTCTTTAGGAAGGAATTTTCTTGGTTTAGAGACCTTTGATTACAAGAAAGCCAAATCAACAGAACTCTGGCCTACAAAAAAATAGATAAAGCAAGTCTTCACAGATGTGGATAGATTAATTTAAATTTTGGCTTCCAATCAGCACACTCTTCATGTGTCTGTTGACCAGTTATAACTGGGCCCTGCGCCCCTGGTTCTTAGTTATGTCCAGATAAGGAAAATGCAGAGGCATTTGTATTTATCTATTAGGATTTTAAAAACTGCAAGTAAAGCATTAAAGAAACCTTAAATTATAGGATGTGCAAGCACAAATATTGGAACTAAAAAGCTTCCTTCTACTGGCATGTTTATATTAGAAGTTCCAAAACTGAATGTGAGTTTTATAATAGACAAGGGGGATGGGTACCAATATTGATTCATTTGTAATTGTATGGTGTGTTAAGTGCATTCACACATTACCTCACTTCAATCTAAAACAGCCCTATTAAGGTAGACATTATGTTCCATCTTCCAGAGATGGGACAGCCCCCTATCTTAGAGAGATTAAAATGCCCAAGGTCATCGAGCTGATTAGGGTGGAGATGGGATTCAAATCTCCAACCGTCTGATTCCAAACAATCCCTGGAAATGATCTTGGGGTTGAAGGCAAAGGGCTGAAACTTCTAACAGCCTGAAGAGGCCTCTCCCCACATTAGCATGGTAAGGAATTTCATGTTAGTGATAGGTTAACACCCCAAATATGCCTCACACCTATAAGAAAAGGGCCTGAGGGGGAAAACAAGAGGTATTTTCAGGCAGGCCCACATGGCAGGGAGGAGGAAAAGTGGTTTCTCAGGGTGTGGGTGGAAGTGGCCAACTGTTCCATTCCATCTTTCAATAATGAGCTCACATTAGTTCCCAAGAATGGTAGAAAAGCGGAGGTCATGTTACTGCAGTCTTAGGCCAGAGGTCTGACTCTAAGGGTTTCAACAAATCAGATCTGGCCAGGTTCTCCAATCACCAAACAGAAAAAGTAATGGTGAAAGTCAGGAAAGGAACTTGGAAGACAAGGGACCAGCATCCCCAGCTCTGTCGTTGAGGTACTGCCATGAGCTCTCCAGATTATGTAGACAAGAGGGCCCAGAAGTACACACAGTCAGGCAGTTTTGGTCAAACTGTGGTCTAGTTGATCATTATCTCAGAAAGAGGAGGGGCTTCTTGGCAGCAATAAGAAAGGCGCTGTTGCCTGGGGAGTAGTTGTGACTCATCACAAGATGTTTATCAATCAGATCTGCTGTTTCTGGAATCCAAGGTGACTGACTCAGAAAGGACACAGATGCAAAATGGGGGCAGAGATGCCAAGTTTTTTACTTTTGCAGGCCCAAGTGGAGAGTCAGTGTTTTAAGCAAAATCATCTTCTGAGTCCTTGTTCCAGCGATACTTGTTTAGATTACATAGACTCAGAGGACCAAGGAACCAATATGGCTTCCAGTGCAGTCAAGGCCAAGCAAACAGGGAACCTAGGACTTAGGACACACCCTTTCATGATCTGTCTCCTCCCTCTGGGATGCCCTGCTTCTCTGTTACCTCCTCCCCTTCCTTTGCCCCTCACAGTGGCCCCACTTAAGCCCTTCTCAAGAAGTATGTGTGTTGGGAGCTTCCCTCTATAAGGAGTGGCCTTTTGTGGTTGTATACAGTTACCCACACCTGTAAACAGTAAACTCCTAGACACCATATTCGTTGTTCTTGTGGATTCTTGGGAAGGTCATGTGCCATCAGGTGGTGATGGGCCTACAGAAATCAGAAGGAGGGGGCAGGGAATTCCTGGGCCATGTGCTGACAGGTGCACGCTCAGGTCCACCTTGTAAAGCCTTGCTTCCAGTTGGTGACCAGTGTGGTTAGCTTACCACTTCTAGCTGTGGGCTTCCTCAGGGTCCACCTCAGCTTCCAAGTCAAGGCCATGCTTTTCTGGGGTGATTCCTGGCCAGTGGCTGCACTGGGGGAGACACAAGGCCTGGCATTTCCCCTAGTGCCCAGCCTTGCCCCAGAGCTCCCTGCTGGGTTGACGGAACTCAGGTCTGCCTCGTGGTGGACCAGCATCCCCCACTTGGACCTGCTTCTCCCTTTTCCTATTATAGGTATTATCCTGACAAACATTTCACACTCTTAGCTCCAATTCAGCTTCTGCTTCCTAGAGAATCCCATGTGAGAGAATATAAAATGAGGATAACAAGGTATCTCCCAAAAAGGAGATGGTGGGAAATAATGATGGCCAAAAAAGGAATGGATAGGATCCAGCTCATCTGGGCATAAAAGAAGCCAGCATAGGCATCCTTGAAAAGTCAAGTTGGATGAATGGCACTCACAAAGATTTCGCTCAAATCTATTGTTGTGTTCTGATTGGGACTCTCTTCAATAAGCTTTGCAAAATTCATCTGAATATCAACTATTTGGAGTAAGATTACCCTTGGCTCAGGTCCCAGCACTGCTGCTTGAGCAAGACACCAACTTCAGAGACCTATGCCTCAGGCTCATCTACTTGTGGGCTTGTTGGGAAGATTAAATGGGATAATATACTAAGATGGCTGGTTTCCTGCCTGGTCCATGGTAAATGTCAATGAATGTTCAGAAATTTACTAGGTAACAAGAGGTCAACTAGTTAAACTTGTCTGCTGCTACTGTCCTAGCGGAATCCCCCAGATTAGAAGGTGGGCTTACAAAGGGGATGGCTCAAAACTAAATCTCTAGCAGGAATGGGGCAAAGCAAACCTAGTTGAGTCTGGGGAAAAGAACTTTTGGAAAAATCAAGTTCACCTGAACAGGCAAAGAGTCAGCAATGGATACCCCAACTAAAGACCTAAAAAGGCAGGGCACATGTGTCTTAGAGACAGAGCCCATGTGGGCACTGTTGAGGCCCTGAGGTATTTGGGGGGCTGTGTGGACCTGAGTCATTGTGCTGAAAAGGATGGGATGCGTGTGCATACATGTGGGTGGTGGTGGGGTATCAAGCTAGTGTAGACAATAAGCACAAATGTGGCTAACTGCAGGCCATGCTCTCTGCCAGAGAGAAAGAAGACAGATGCCTCTCAAAACAGATCAATGATGGCCTTTTGTTTCATTTCCATGTCCTTCTAGCCAGAGACTTACTCCCACAGCAAATGCAAGCTTCTGGTCCGACCTAAACTCTGAGGCTGGCCCCAGAGGTCGTGGAATCGCCAGAACTCACAGTGGAGTCTGGGAGGCTGCCCATCCCAGCAAGGTCACAGGATCAGCTGACCCCTGAAGAATGCTTAAAACACATGGGCTCGCCGGGCGTGGTGGCGCACGCTTGTAATCCCAGTACTTTGGGAGGCGGAGACCGGAGGATCCAGGTTCGCGGCCAGCCTCAGCTCTCTTGTTCTCTCTCTCCCTGTCTCTTTCTCTCTCTCTCTCTCCTTAGTGAGGCCCTCCGCAACTTCGTGAGACCCGGTTTCAAAATAAAGTATAGAAAATAGGGCTGGGGGCCTAGCGCGGAGGTAGAACGCCCCTGCGTTCAATCCCCGGTACTGAAAAAAAAACAAAAAAAACACATGGGCTGCTCACATTGATGCAAGCAACCGCCACACATAAACCAGATGCACAGTGTGTGAGGAGAGCTGCTGCCTCTCCTGGCATCCACCCGTGACCTACAGTCAGGACAACTGTTCTCCTACCTTTCCTCCACCGATCATGAATACTTGGATGGCAACCTTTCCTTTTGGTTCATCTGCCTCCTTTAAAAGGGCCTTTTCCACTTTTCTGAGGCAAGAGTTAAAGAACTTAGTTGTTTTCATTGCTTGGTAAATTACCCTTGGCATTCCACCCTGCCCCTCCCCCCAGCTCCCTGTACATATTAGTGAGACTGGTAGTGATGCCTTTGTATATGGACATAACATCATGTGAACTATAGCTGGGTCATATGGTGGTTTCATTCCTAGTCTTCTGAGGAACCTCCATACTGATCTCCATAGTGGCTGTACTAATTTACACTCCCACCAACAGTGCATACGAGTTCCTATTTCCCTACATCCTCGCCAGCATTTATTATTGTTTGTATTCTTGATGATTGCCATTCTAACTGGAGTTAGATGGAATCTCAGTGTAGTTTTGCTTTGCATCTCCCTGATTACGAGTGATGTTGAACATTTTTCCATATATTTGTGGGCCATTTGTATTTCTTCTTCTGAAAAGTTTCTGTTTTCATATTAAATGTTTCAACATACTCCAATGCAGTTAGATAGTCAACAGTATGATTCTTTTAAGTGTTTAGAGAAGATTGCTGCAGACATATGATTTCAACTCTAGAAGAAAACACACCCAGCATGAACAGCTAGCCCCTCTCTTTGGGATGGCCTGGCTTCCAGGTGCAAGCGTGTGTGAGACTATTGGAGACTCACTTAGTTCCCAATAGTTCTCAGCAGGAAATAGCTGGCACACACTAGCCTTGGAAGCCTCCTACTTAGAGCAAGCAGAAAACAGCCAAACACAAAATTGAAGCCATTAGCTGCCTGGGAAAACAAACACTGGGAAAAGTTATTTCTTGAGCTGCACACCAGGAAGAGTGTGATTTGGGAGAACCTGGAAGTGGGAAGAGAAACAAAAGCACTTGGCCAGAGGACCTTACTGAATCTCTGGGGAAAACACGGAGTGCTTTCCATGGTGGCGTGTCCCGTTTACACTCACAGATGTTTCTCGCAGACACAGGGCCATCTTAGTTTCCCAGGCCGGGGGCACACTGCACTCATTTCTCACACAGACTGGTGCTTTATAAGCATGGCAGCAGTCCTGGTTCAGGGTTGGGACACGCAATTCACCAGATGCTTTAAAAGGGCTGGATGAGGGCTCTGGGGGAGACCCAGGACAGTCCTGCAAAGGTCAGAGCAACACTCAGCAATGGGGCTTTGGCTGTTTTAACACTACGCCTTCTGCGTTCTCTTCAGAGGTTTCCTCCTAAGCAGACTGACTGTAACCTTTTGAAATTAGTCAAGATGAGATTTACAGTCATGCATCACTTAACAATAAGGACACGTTCTGAGAAATGCATCGCTGGGTGATTTTGTCATTGTGTGAACAGGACAGAGCGCGCTTACACAAACCTAGATGGTATAAGTCAACCAGCTATTCTCCATGTCCTCTTGGTGCAATCAAGGGACACGGACTCAAGGCATATGAGGCTGTCATCAGCATCACACGGCATACTATTTTATGTAAGCTTTTTTTTTTTACATTTTAAAATATGATGAAAAGCATGTAGAGTAAATACATACACCAGTAAACTAGTCCCTTCTTATCATTAGCCAGTACTGTACATAATTATATCACTACATTTTTATACAACAGGTAGCACAGTAGGTTTGTTTATGCAGAATCATCATGAATACCTGAGTAAGGTGTTCATGAGTAAGGTGATGTGGCCTGACGATGCTATGACGTCATCAGGCAACATCACTAAGCAGTAAGAATTTTTCGACATCACTAGGTGATAGGGATTTTTCAGTTCCGTTATAATTGTATAGGACCAACTGTCATATATGTGATTTGTCATTGATCAAAAAGTTATGTGATACAAGACTGTATTTATTTCCCCTCCCTGCCCAACTTCCCTAAAGGATTTACATATTGACAAGAGATGAGCCCAGATAGGGCTTAAAGGAAAGAAAACCTGAGTCTTCCAAGCACATCTGTGGACCATTTCAATATTGTCTCTCTCTTTTTTTTTTTTTTTTTGCGGTACCGGGGATTGAATCCAGGGGCGTTCTACCTCCGCGCTATTCCCCCGGCCCTATTTTTTATACTTTATTTTGAAACCGGGTCTCACGAAGTTGCGGAGGGCCTCACTAAGGAGAGAGAGAGAGAGAGAGAGAGAGCTGAGGCTGGCCGCGAACCCGGATTCTCTGATCTCTGCCTCCCAAAGTACTGGGATTACAAGTGTGCGCCACCACACCCGGCTCAATATTGTCTCTTAAGTGAGGGTTCTTTAAATTCTCTGGAGCAACGTTTATATGGTCCAGTTTCATTGGAAACATCTTCAAAAAACATAAATATGTGACTAAGTCCAAAGAGGCCCTCTCCTAAGACCCTAATAAATGGCTGAGGTTCCAAATCAAAGATTCTGTCTAGCCGGGTGTGGTGGCGCACACTTGTAATCCCAGTACTTGGGAGGCTGAGACAGAGGATCTGGGTTCGTGTCCAGCCTCAGCTACTTAGTGAGGCCCTCCACAACTTAGTGAGACCCTGTTTCAAAATAAAGAATAAAAAATAGGGCTGGGGGTATAGCTCAGAGGTAGATGCCCCTGGGTTCAAGCCCCAGTACTGCAAAAAAAAAAAAAAAAAAAAGATTCTGTCTACTCTGTTGAAAGAAAAAAATCTTTTTTCGGTACTGGGGATGGACCAAGGGCCTCATGCCTGCTAGGCAAGTGCTCTACCACTGAACCACACCCCAAGCCCTTTTTATATTGAGACAGGGTCTCCTTCAGTTGTCCAGACTTGCCTCAAACTTGCGATCCTCCTGCCTCAGCCTCTCAAGGGGCTGGGATTCAGGTACGCACCACCACGCCTGGCAGTTTTCTAAAGTTAAGATGACCTGATTTACTTGAGGCTGCAGTGGGGGATGTAAGGGAAGAAAAAACAAAGAAAGTAACAGAGAGGAAGGACAGATAAGGAAAGTGAGTTTTCAGATTTCGTTCTTTTCTTAAATCTCAATAGGATAGATTCAGTTTTATTTTAATTGCTCTGCTTCAAGTTTCAAGACAATGCAGACATCCCCCAGACAACGCCAAAGTCAGCCATAGACCTTTTCTTCCCTGCTTCCTCGGACCTTAAGGCTGATAGAGAAAACACACAACTCCCCCAGCCCATGAGCAGGATTCCTGGGGATGCAGTCTGTAGCCAACCCAGGATGATTCAGTCTATGCCAAGGAAGATATTCCCTGAAAATGAAAAAGATGATATAGCCATGCATGGTGACACATGTCTGTAGTCCCAGCACTTGGGAGACTGAGACAGGAGAATCACAAGTTCGAGGTCATGCTCTGCAACTTAGCGAGACCCTGTTTCAAAATAAAAAATAAAAAGGGCTGGGGGGTGTAAATTGAGGTAGAATATCCCTGGGTTCAATCTCCAGTACCAAAAAAAAAAAAAAGATATAAAGACAATAAGATTTACCTGTAATCCCAGTACTTGGGAGGCTGAGACAGGAGGATCACAGGTTCAAGGATAGCCTCAGCAAAGTAGTGAGAGTTTCAGCAGCCTAGTGAGAGTCTGTTTCAAAATAAAAAATAAAATAGGGCTGGGGGTGTAGCTCAGAGGAGAATGCCCCTGGGTTCAATCTCCAATACCACAAAAACAAACAAACAAACAAACAAACAAACAACAACAAAAAAAATTGAGGGGAGGCCATGGCCTCCGGGCTGTTTGAAGCAGTGAATAAGGCTGTTTGGTTCCTGCCCCCACAAAGTTAATTCGTAAATGAATTAATTTACCAATTATATCAATTAAATTTAAATTGATATTATATAGTATAAAATAAATACAATATGTTATATATTAGGTAAAATATATAAAAACAAAGTATATCAAGTACATTTATAATATACGAATTTAAAAATTGTACTAATTATGTGAATAATGTTCCAACAGAAACATTTCACTTGAGCAGCCCATAAGAGGGGGACTGGCCTGCTTTGGGTGTTGATGTGAATAGCAGGGTTTCCCGGAAGTGGCCCTGGTCTGAGGCCCAGCGGGGTTAGAGGAGCTCAGAGGGGGTGAAAGTGGGGTCTGATGGAGGGGAGAGGAGAGTGGTGCTGGCTGAGCTTAAGACCATGTTTAAGGCCGTAGGACCAGAAGTTTGACTCTGAATTCAAACTGATTCAAAACCGGGAGGTGCAGCAGTGGGAAGTCTCTGGGTTGAATAGTGTCCCCTCAAAGTTCATGTCCACTTGAATCCTCAGAATGTGACCTTACTTGGAAATAGGGTCTTGCTGATGTCATTAATTAAGGATCAATAATTATGAGATAATGTCAATAATTATGAGATCATACTAGATTAGGGTGGACCCTAAATCCAAGGAAAGTGTCCTTAGAAGAGACAGCAAAGGACACAAAGAGACACAGAAAAGAAGGCAGGTGAAGACGGAGGTGGACATTTGAAGTGATGTATCTACAGGCCAAGAAATGTCAAGGACCAACTCCAACCCGTGGAACCTGAGGGAGGGAGGCCAGGAAGGTTCTCCCTCCCCGCCAAAGCCGCAGGAGGAAACAGCCCTGCGGACAGACTCCAGCCTTCAGAGCTGAGAGAAAACGTTGCTGTCATTCCAAGCCATCCAGTCTGTGGTGCTTGGCTAAGAAACGAATACAGTCTCCTTTGCTCTCTTTGGCTTTTCCAAGTCTTGTTGACTCTTGAACTTTTCCAGTAGGATGTAATCTCATAAAACCCCTGAGCCCTGTTTAAAATAATTTTTATGTTTTGCATGAAAAAGTCATTTAAATATATTAGATATTCTACAAATGTATTTAAAAACCTGTTTAATACAATCTTAAAAATTCAATGCAATTTTGCCTATTTCACAAATGACGTGTGCTTCACACATTTAGTTTAGTATTTTTTTTTTCAGTACTGGTGATTGAACCCAGGGCTTAGCACATGCTAGGCAAGTGCTCTACCACTGAGTCACATTCCTAGCCCTTTTTATTTTATTTTGAGAGAGGGTCTCACTAAGTTGCTCAGGCTAGCCTGGAACTTGCAATCTTCCTGCCTCAGCCTCCCAAGGAGCTGGATGACAAGTGTGCACCATCATACCTGGCTAGTTCACATGAATCCCTAAGAACAAAGATGATTTAAACGACTAGACCTTAACTATACTAAAAATATACATTTACAATTGAGAGAAAAATTACTTATGTGCTATGATATGAATAGGAAAAAAGCAACACTGCTGCCTTCATTCTTTTTGTGTGTGAGAAATTTTTACATTTGAATTATGTGAAATTTCTTAGTTTGTCTTAAAAATTATGATCTTCACTGTCTAGAGGGACGATTTCCATCTGTGATTTGCAGTCACTTACCAAAATGTATAGTAGTCTCCCCTTACTCATGATTTTGCTTTCTGCAGTCTCAGCTACCCTCACTCAACCATAGTCTGATAATGTTAAATGGAAAATTCCAGAAAAAAGTAACATATGTTTTACATTGCTTGCTGATCTGAGTAGCATGATGAAATCTCTAGCTGTTGTACTCTGTCCTTCCCAGGATGCGAATCATTCCTTTGTTCAGGGTATCCACACCGTCTACACTACCTGCCCAGTGGTCATGTGGCCGTCTCAGCAATCAGGTCGACTGTTGCGGTACTGCAGTCCTGTGTTCAATTCACTCTCTCTTTTTTTTTTTTTTGCGGTACCGGGGATTGAACCCAGGGGTGTTCTACCTCCGCGCTTCACTCCCGGCCCTATTTTTTTATACTTTATTTTGAAACCAGGTCTCACGAAGTTGCGGAGGGCCTCACTAAGTAGAGAGAGAGAGAGAGAGAGAGAGACAGGGAGAGAGAGAGAGAGCTGAGGCTGGCCTTGAACCCGGATCCTCCCGTCTCTGCCTCCCAAAGTACTGGGATTACAAGCGTGCGCCACCACGCCCGGCTTCAAGTCGCTCTCATTTTACTTAATAATGGCCCCAAAGCACAAGAGTAGCAATGCTGAAATTGGGTGATGCCAAAGAGAAGCCATAAAGTGCTTCCAGTACGTGAAAAGGTTCTAAACTTAAAGAGCAAAAAATTGTATGCTGACATTGCTAAGATCTATGTTAAGAATGAAATGACTCTTCTATCCATGTAATGACAAAGAATGAAGAAATTTGTGCTAGTTTTGCGGTCATACCCGAAGCTGGGAAAGTTACAGCTACAGTGTATGATAAGTGCTTAGTTAAGATGGAAAAGGCATTAAATTTATGCATTCACATAGAGGGAAAATATGGTTACACAGGTTCAGGCATCCACTGGGGGCCTTGGAACATATCCTCCTCAGATAAGGGGTCAACTACTATCCTGCAGGGACAAGAAACAGAAGCTACATTGGATAGAACAAGAGACAGCTGTTGTGTCAAAATTTTGATTGGCTGACTCTGACCTCAAGGTCTGGTGGAGATATCTTGAGGGGAAGGTGGGGAGCCATCACTGTTATGTTCCCCATCAACTTGAATCACCAGTGTGCCTTCTGCTTCTCTCCTTAACCGATGGCCCCTATGGGCACACTGAACTAAGATGTTACCAAGTAGGGGAACCATTTAAGATGGTATCATGGGCAAAGCCCCCGTGGTCACTGGAGCTGCTCATCTGAGATGAACTGGGTATCTGGGTCAGAAGACATCAGATGCTCATTCAGTCAGTATCTGCTTGGAGACTCTCAAATCTTTCTGCTTTAGAAGGAAAATGTTGAGCAAATATTTTATTTTCTGATTTTCAGCAACAGGTGGAGGTTGACTCATGACCACCTTTAGCACCGTGAACCTCAGGAATGCCTCAGTCCGAGCTTGCTAAGGCCCCAGCCATCCCTGTGTGATGTGCGACCTCCTGCCACAGGTGGCATCTGGGGATGGGAAGCTACTTGGAGCCCAGGTGACTGAGTGACACTGACTGACTGGGTGATCCCCAGGTCAAAGACACGGTGGGCATTAACTGTGCTGCTATTTCAGCCTCTCTCCTCGCTTCAGTAAACAGACCTCAGAGGTTGTTGAAAAGGCATCAAACCCAATGAAGATGTCAAAGTCTACTGCCCAGGCTCCATATAGGTTGCTAAAGCAGTTTACTATTTGGGATGATCCATTTCCTCATTTATTATTTATTTTTTGGTGGTGCTGGGGATTGAACGCAGGGGCACTCTACTAGACTCTGAGTCATACCCCTAGCACTTTTATTTTTTTATTTTGAAACAGGATCTCACTAAGTCACCCAAGCTGGTCTTGAACTTGTGATCCTCCTGCCTCGGTTTCCCGAGTTACTGGGATTACAGGTGTGTGCCACCACACCTGGCAATCCATTTCCTGTTGATCCTGTCTCCCACCTGCATGTGACAAGTTATCAGTGCACATGTTAACTTGGTAGCAACTCCCTCATTTTCTCATAGCACTAGAAAGGATAATCTTATTAGCAAGGCAGGGACAGCTATGTTACATAACAGAATTAAATGTCATCTGCTCTGCCCAGACTTCACCTGAAAGTTCTTGTGAAGGGAGGGGTCCACATTCATACTTCTTTAAGACATGCCCGCCTTCCTTTCTTCCTTCCTTTCCTCCTTCCTTCCTTCCTTCCTTCCTTCCTTCCTTCCTTCCTTCCTCCCTCCCTCCC